>JAKUCM010003208.1:0-88619 GCA_023374145.1 Lepidium sativum
GTGGGAAGTCGACATATTTTGAGAGGTGGAGGCGTTAAAAGCAGGTTTTAGAGAAATCATGCTCTAATACCATGTAAAGTATTAACTTGTATTTTTTATAACAGTGTAAATTTATTACCGTAGAGGAATAAGTATAGTTACAAAGCTTACATAATATAGACTCCTTACAATGCTAAAAACAGAAAAAAAGCATTTTAGGAAGAGACGATTAGAGATCTAATCAAAACTAAAGAGAAAGAAGAGATGCACATCCCTTTCATTCCCTTGATGCAAGTAGAATATCTTATGGTTATATCAATGGCCTTTATTACTTCGTGGACAGAGCGAGAAGAGCTAAGATGCAGCCTGAGGTTGCACTCTCTCACAGGAGATACACAGTTCCATGAACAACAAATTGAGCTAGAGTTTTCACCTTACGAGATGGGCAAAAGTTCATCCATTGGAGAAGATGATTCCAGTCATCAAAGATGAATGTTGGTAAGCCAAGACATGTTTGAATCAACTGCCAGATTCTGCTGCTAAAGTCGCAATGCAAATTGCATGTACAACATGTATCAGAAGGAACAGCTCCCCAGCTATGAAGTCGAGCTTTAACTGGCAGCCTACTTAGAGTGGCCACCCAAAAATTAAAAGCATGTTTAGGCATATGACCCTTAAACCAAAAATAGCTGAACTCGGGGACATTTGGGGAAGAGTTCCGCACGACATTCTAGGTGAGCCTTGGATATGAAAATGGAGACTCATTGTGTCCTACGTTCCAATACTAGGAATCAACACCTCGAAGAGGTGTAGGAGTTTTCATAGTTGACAAAACATGTGAAATATGCCTAAGGTTTTCATTTCTAGAATTAGGGGGAAGGGGTAATCCATTATGTACTATTGCATGCATGTGCTACCTTCACCTCAATAGGCAGACATGTGATCTTGGGACATGTAGGCCCAATGACAAGGATCAGCTGACCAAGATCAGTCCAATAATCATACCAGAATTAGGCGTACGACCACCATAGCTTTACATCAAACAAAATTGAAGTGCAACTGTTCTACGACTCAGCAAAGATTTCCACAACCACGAAGAGGAAGAGTTATCTTGTACATACCAGAACGAAGGATTGTGTAAGTGATGGAAGGTGTTCCAAGCAACTCACAGAGACCCATTTGCTGAGAACAGCATCCAAATGAGGTGAAGTTGCAATGTAGAGTTCCGTTATAGAGAGATCTCTATGTCCTAGTCCCTCCTTCATCTTTAGGTAAACAAGAAGAAACCCAAGAAACCTTCGTTGTTGTTTTATCCAAAAGTAAACCACCCTATAGGAAACATCAGCATAGCTTTTGAATGTTCTTGATACATCCTTTTGGCAGTATGAAGGTAGACATCTAGAAATTTAAAGTGTTGTAAATAACAGAGGATACCAGTTGTAACCTACCGAAGAAGGATAAACTTTTACTAGCCCAATGATTAAATCTTGCAGTAAGTGAATACATCCATTACAATAACAAATAGCGAACGCGATGAGAGGGTCACTTTGACATAACCCCCTAGCGCCCTCAAAGTTTCCACAAAGGTCACCGTTAACCAAAATGGAGAAAGATGTGTTGAAAAGTGATTCAAATTACAATCAATGATTTCAGTTACATGTTTTGCTAGTTTTTATTTCTAATCAATTGGGGGTTTCAGTTTTTACTTTTAATTATAGGACATAATGAGTTCATGGGTGTAGTGGGGTGCTGTTACATTTTTCTTTCTTATAACTTCATGTTGTCTCTTTCATTTTCAATTATCAGAGAATAAAAGATTTTAAGCAAAACTTTCTTTGTGTTCTCTATTCTTTTTTTTACTCTGTTTCTGTCTAGTGTTTTTGTCTCGTAACAACATTGTGGTATCAGAGCTATGGCAGCCAATGGATCGAATCCGAATCAGCAAGGTACGGTTCCGATATTTAAAGGTGAAAAATATCACCTTTGGAGTCTCAAGATGAAGACGATGTTCAGATCTCAAGAAAGTTGGGATTTGGTGGAGAATGGATTTGAAGATGCAAATCCTGCGGAACCTGATCAGCAGTTACGAGAGATAGGCAAGAAGGATGCAAATGCGCTGTTTTGGATTCAGACGGCTTTTGAGGATGATATCCTGTCTCAGATCTCAGCGGTGAATACATATCACGAAGCCTGGGAAATTTTGAAGCATGAGTACATGGGAGATAAGCAGGCGGTCGTTGTCAAGTTACAGACTCTTCATCATCAATTTGAAACGCTTTTGATGAAGGAGGAATGAGACGATGCAAGAATATTTGGCAGAGTTTCCGCTGTTGTCCTCAACCAAATGAAGTCTTATGGTGAATTCTTGTCAAATGAAATTGTTGTGAGTAAAGTTCTTAGGAGCTTAACTCCAAAGTTTGAATATGTGGTACCTGCAATCATGGAGGCAAATATTATGTGTACATATACCTTTAACACCATGATGAGCTCGTTGATTGGTCATGAGGATCGTCTTGGTAATAAGACTGAGAAAACTGAAGCAAAATCTTTCCAAATGAAGGGAGAGTACTCTGGTCAGAAGAATGGCAGCAGCTCTGGAGCTGCAGGTAGAGGACGAGGCAGATCGGGAGGTCGTGGAGACCATGGAAGAGGTTATTATGATAACTCAAGAGGTACCAACAAAAGTGACATTCAATGTCATTATTGCAGGAAGTATGGTCATAAGCAGGCCGATTGTTGGAAAAGGCAGAAAGAAGAAAAGCATGCTAGCTTTGTTGAGCAAGAAAATGAGCAGCCTTGACTTTTTATGGCATTTAAAAGTGAGGAAACGTCCAAATATGTGAGGTATTTGGATAGTGGTTGTTCAAATCACATGACGGGAACCAAATCTTTGTTCAAAGAGAGTTAGATGAGTCCTACAAGCTTAATGTGAAACTTGGAAATGACAAAGAAGTTCAAGTTGAAGGTAGAGGAGTCGCGGCTATCCAGAATGGTCATGGTAATCTCAAACTCGTCTATAATGTGTATTACATTCTCGATCTAGCACATAATTTGCTGAGTGTTGGTCAAATCGTGGAGAACAATTGTTCTTTTTTTTTTGATGAGGGTGTATGTATCATCAAGGATAAGAAATCTGGTCTCATGTTGGCAGTGGTGAAGAAGGCATCAAACAATCTATTTCCATTGAAAATGTCTTCTGTTGAAACAAGTGCTTTGGTCGCTAAAGTTTCTGATATTTCAAAGTTGTGCCATTTGCGGTATGGTTATCTACATGAGAATGGGTTAAGGGTGCTCAATCAAAAGGATATGGTTGTTGGCTTACCAAAGATTGATGCTCTTAAGTTGTGTGAAGGCTGCATATATGGGAAACAAACTCGCAGGTCGTTTCTAGTAGGAAAAGCAAGGAGAGCAACTCAATGTCTTGAGATTGTTCATGCTGATTTATGTGGTCCGATGCAGACCGCATCTCTTGAAGGCAGCAAGTATTTTCTGATGCTGACAGATGATTACAGCAGGATGAGCTGGGTGTATTTTCTTGAATTGAAAGGAGAAGCGTTCGAGATGTTCAAGAAGTTCAAGGCTCTTGTGGAGAAACAAAGTGAGCAGCAAGTTAAGGTGTTACAAACTGACAGAGGAGGAGAGTTTACATCTATTGAGTTCAATCAATTCTGTGAGAAAGAAGGGATACACCATGAGCTTACTATAGCTTACACACCGGAGCAAAATGGTGTAGCGGAAAGGAAGAACATAACTGTAGTGGAGATGGCTAGAAGCATGTTAAAACAGAAGAATCTACCTAATCAGTTTTGGGCAGAAAGTGTGAGGACAGCAGTGTACTTGTTGAACATATCTCCTACAAGAGCAGTCTTAAACAGAACACCATTTGAAGCTTGGTGTGGCAGGACACCTGGGGTGAGTCATTTAAGAGTTTTTGGCAGTGTTTGCTACTCTCTTATAGATGTTCATAACAGGAAGAAGCTTGATGAAAAATCTGAGAAATGCATTTTTCTTGGATATTGTTCACAATCTAAAGGTTATAGATTGTACAATCATGTGAGTGGGAAGATTGTTGAGAGCAGAAATGTTACCTTTGATGAGGAAGCGGTTTGGACTTGGCGTGAAGGTGGAAATGGTGAGCTTGTTGAAATTTCCGTTGACAACATTGATGAACAAGAAGAGAGTCAAAATCCAGCACACTCTGTAGCTAATACACAAGCAAGCTCATCGCCTAGCTCACCTAGAGTTAATGGGGCAAGTGATGGAGAAGGAAATTCAAGCACAAGTTCAAAAATTGAGATCACTGCCGAGAAATTTATGACGGAACAGCATGCATTTTTTAGTGCTGATCCAATGACAGTTAATGAAGCAGAAAAGAATGAAGAATGGCGGAAAAGCGATGGAAGAGGAGATCGCTTCTATAGAGAAGAATCAAACATGGCAGCTGGTTGGGCTTCCTGGTGATAACATTCTATTGGTGTGAAGTGGGTGTTTAAAACTAAGTATCATGTAGATGGCAGCATTCATAAGTATAAAGGCAAGGCTGGTGGTTAAGGGGTATGCACAAGGAATATGGAGTGGATTATGAAGATACTTTCTCTCCGGTAGCAAAGTTTGACACTGTAAGAATTCTTCTTGCCTTAGGAGCTTATATGCGTTGGCCAATATACCAGTTTGATGTTAAGTTAGCTTTCTTGAATGGTGAGCTACTTGAAGAGGTTTATGTTGATCAGCCTGAAGGTTTTTGTAGTTTATGGCAAAGAGGGTTTCGTCTAGAGGTTGTATAAGGCTCTTTATGGGCTTAAACAAGCTCCCAGAGCTTGGTACAACAAGATTGATTCTTTCTTTGCAGATTCTGGCTTTGAAAGAAGCAAAAGTGAGCCTACTCTCTACATAAAGAAGCAAGGTGAAGGAGATATCCTTGTTGTGTGTTTATATGTAGATGATATGAGTTACATGGGTTCTAGTGCTTCACTTATTGCTAAGTTCAAAGCTAGTTTGATGGAGAAGTTTGAGATGACAGATCTTGGGTTGTTGTATTTTTTCCTTGGTCTTGAGGTTAAGCAAGTGGAAGATGAGATTTTTGTGTCTCAACATAAGTATGCTTGTGACTTGCTTAAAAGGTTTGACATGACAGGTTGCAATGCTGTAGAAATTCCTATGAATGTCAATGAGAAGCTGCAAATGGACGATGGAACAATGAGTGCAGATGCAACAAAATTCAGGAGTTTAGTTGGAGGTCTTATCTATCTAACTCACACAAGACCAGATACTTGTTTTGCTGTGAGTGCAATTTCTAGGTTCATGCACAATCCGACCAAGCATCATTTTGGAGCAGCAAAGAGGTTGTTGAGATATATTGCAGGAACAGCAGACTATGGCTTATGGTACAACTCAGTTTCAGAATTTGAATTAGTTGGATTCACAGACAGCGATTGGGCAGGCTGTGTGGAAGATAGAAAAAGTACCTCAGGACATGTTTTCAATCTAGGTTCTGGAGCAGTTTGTTGGAGTTCAATGAAGCAGAGAGTGACAGCTTCATCATCATCGGAAGCTGAGTATACAGCAGCTACTGCAGCAGCATGTCAGGCAGTTTGGTTAAGAAGAATTTTGGAAGACATCAAGCAAGAACAAGTGAAGGCAACAACAATTTTCTGTGACAACAAGGCAACTATAGCAATGACCAAGAATCCAACATATCATGGAAGAACAAAGCATATATCCATCAAGGTCCACTTCATCAGAGACTTGGTTAGTGAAGGGTCAATTGTTTTGGAGCATTGCAGCACAAATGAGCAGAGTGCAGATGTTTTTACAAAAGCATTATCGAAGAACAAGTGTGACTACTTCAGAAGTAAGCTTGGAGTGTGCAAGTTTGAATCAAGGGAGAGTGTTGAAAAGTGATTCAAACTACAATCAATGATTTCAGTTACATGTTTTGCTAGTTTTTATTTCTAATCAATTGGGGGTTTCAGTTTTTACTTTTAATTATAGGACATAATGACTTCATGGGTGTAGTGGGTGCTGTTACATTTTTGTTTCTTATAACTTCATGTTGTCTCTTTCATTTTCGATTATCAAAGAATAAAAGATTTTAAACAAAAATTTCTTTGTGTTCTCTGTTCTTTTTTTTTACTCTGTTTCTTCTAGTGTTTTGTCTCATAACAACAAGATGTAATTGTCAAGCATTGGCTTATCAAGGATATAAAGTGTGTAGGAAAATCAGCAGCACGCAGGACAATGATGATGGAAATCCCAAGGAACCATATTAAGCGCTTTCTTTAAATCTACTTCAAGCATAACTCTCTTTGAAATGTATTTTTATGGATACCTTGGACAAACTCTGAAGCAAGTAGTACGTTTTGTCTGCTTGTGGGAAAAGAGTAAAGAGTATGTCTGCATCTGAGACTTACACGTGAATGTTGTGAGAGCTCTTATCTGCTTAATATCCAAGATGGATGGATAATGACATAAAGATCCAAGTAGGGAAGAGTAGTACTCTACACAATGCGCGCTTAGTTCAAGTTGAGAGTCAATCTTGCTGCCATTGGAGTGTAAGAGGTAGCTTATATTATTCCCAGCTCTTGTTGCAGATATTTTGTGGAAATATGAGGTATTTAGGTCACCACATTTGAGCCATTGCACTCTTGATTTCTACTTGTATAAACGTTCCTCTTCTTTGACAATTCAGCCCACTTCTTATGAGGAAGTGGGATAGGTGGCTAATCTTGATATATAGGATTAAGAAATCGTTTTGTGATTTCGCATCCAGGCTTTGGGTGTAAAGAAACATCCATGCTTCTTACAGTTGATCGCCTCAGTAAGTTTGCTCACTTCATAGGCCTGAGACACCCTTCTAATGCTACAAATATTGCGTTTAAATTCACCAAGGAAATTGTGCGTCTACACGGCATACATGAATCCATTGTCACAGATCGGGTCAAGGTTTTCCAGAGTTCGTTTTGGAAAGAGTGTCACATGTTAGCTAAAACCAAGTTAGGGTTCTCTACAGCTTATCATCCTCAATCTGACAGCCAATCGGAGGTGGTGAATCGAACACTTGATACGTATATGTGTTGTTTCAATTCGGCTCATCCAAAAAATGGTATACGTTTCTGAGTTGGGCGGAGTTTTGGTATAATTCTTCTTACCATTCTGCTCTACATACAACTCCATTCTAAGTGGTCTATGGTCCTCACATTAATCCTTTTGAACAAGGTTCTAGGGCTAACTTTGACTTGGAGAAGTCACTGCAGGAACACGATCTGATGTTACAAGAAGTATAACACTACCTGCAATGTGTTCAAGATGTGATGAAGAACGCAGCAGATAAACATCAGAGGGATTTGGAATCCAATGTAAGCGAGAAGGTGTATCTCAAACTACGACCTTACAGACAACAATCAATCACTAAAAGACTTTGCCAGAAGTTAACAATTCGCTAGCATGGACCCTTCGAGGTACTGGAACGTATTGGTCAAGTGACTTATCGCTTAGCCTTGCCGCAATCATCTCGCATCCACCCGGTCTTCCACGTTTCCTTACTGAAGTCGATGATGGGACAACAACATCAGGTAAACCTTTTACCTGAAGCTTTAAATGAGGCTGCAGAGTTTGTCCTTTACCCTCAGGACATTTGGAGACTAGATTTAATTCGATGGGAGACCTTGAGGTTCTAATTACTTGGAAAGGCTTGTCAAGGATCTCGTGCAGCAATTTCCTGACTTCCAGCTTGACGACAAGTTGAGTTTGAACGAGCGGGTAGTTGATATGCCCTGGAGAGTTTATACAAGGAGAAGAAGAGTTCCTAATCAAGGCATAGAGGAAGTGTGTCAGGTGGCTAATCCTGATCTGTAGATTAGGAGCTAAAATTAGTCTCTTCTAATCCAAAGGTTGTAAGTGAGTGAGGAATAAGTCAATCTATTAGGTGAATATATAGGATCGAGAAATCGTTTTGTAATTTCTCATCCACGTTTTTTGTGTAAAGAAACATTTGAGATTGAAACAAAAAGTTCAAGAAGAAATTACATGAAATTTCTTATCAGCGGTCAAGTTTCTTTTTTATCACATTGTCCTCTTGGCTATTCCACCAAGTGTGGTGATTTCCTATGTAAGTGAGGTCAAAAAGAGTTTTCTTTTGGAGACAAGATCTGAATTCATGCATACCTAATCCTAGTATTATCACCAATAGCATCAGACGGGTCCAAGGCTTGGTTGACGTTCCCAAGCGTGATGCAAGGAAGATTAATAACATGCAGATCACTGTGAGTTACAACAAGGTCTTCCCACAACAAACGACGAGGATACCTACACTTGAGTGCGCACACAAAAGTAGCAACCATATCATGATGAATCACTAGGAGCTTAATAATCCAACTGATGACTGCCTTGATTAAAGAATTACCAAGACGAAGGTGGACTTGTCCCAAGTGAGCCAGATCCTTCCCAACTCTATAAACTCGTAATTGGAAACAAAATGCTTGTCTGAAAAATAGGACTTCAAAATAGGCAGACAATTCTCCTGCTACACTATGTTTCTAATATGCTACCAAAAGGGGCTTTATTAGGCCTAAACCAATTATTGAAGCGTTTTCCGTTAGACGGGGTTATTAAACCCATGGAAATTCCGACAATAAATGTTTACCAAGTCTGATACAAAATCAACGATGATGGGGTTTTTTCCCTTTTGATCTAAGGACTTGTCCTTAGCTAGTTGCATTTTTCTCCTTTTCGAGATGACTTTCATGAACTGGTCATCATCTTCAAAATTGTGTCCATGGTCAGTTGGGCCGCCCGGGTCAAAGGAGTCACTGGAAAATCTCTCAGAGGAGGAAGAGGGAGCAATGTCTTTGTCTTTACTCTTATAGCTCCGATGATGAGAAGAAGTCTTGAGACTATCTTGACGAGCAAGAGCTCGTTCTTCATTGATTAGAAGAGAGCCTCCACGGGATAGAGTTGGAGCTATCTTTTCCTTAGCTATTTTGGGGCTTGCATGATCCGAACACACCTCCTTAGGCAAGGGAATAGTGGGAATAGAAAATGAAGGTCGTTGCAGAGCTGGGGCAGTAGTACTTGAGGACATCATACCCTCCTTTGGCTTTAAGGAAGCTACCTGTGAATTTTTTGCTTATTAGAGCTTGCATCAGCAACATAAATATGTGTTTTTTTCCTTCTAGGACAGCGTTCTGATTCATGAAATGTGGATTTGCAAGAGGGACAAGTAACAGGTGTCGCAGGGCATCGATTCCTACTATGTCCAATAGCTTGGAAAAACTCGCAAGTAGGAGGCAACCATGGGTTAGATACCTCAATTCTCTCAGTATCACCATTCGAAAATCTATCATTCACTGCTTCTGAAAGAGGCTCGGAAGGGTTTATCACTGTGAAGAAACGTGCAACATCCATGTTTGTCATAGCAGCTGTAGTCGGATGCAAGTATAGAGGCTTCCCAACCATACTAGCTATAAGCTCAAGTCCTTCAGCATAATGGCACTGATTCAGAACACCATGGAAGTCAAGCCAAACAGGGGATAAAGTGAGGACCGGAGTAGATGACTTTATCTCAGGCTCATACTTGATGACAAACATTGTCTGTTTATTAACAATCCACATACCTTGAAAGAGGACTCTTCTCCTAGTGGCATCAGAAGGTATTCTAACTAGGAACCCTTTTTCTGAGATTTTAGGGATAGTGATATCCCTAAGCTTCTTGCTTCATATACCATTGGTGATGACGTGAAAAGCACATGTTGACGAAGGAGTGTCGTGGAATTGGGCAATGATGAATTTATCCCACTTGTTTTTGTTTCTGAGGATAACTTCATCAGGGATTTTAATATAGTGCTCATCAAAAGAGAGTCTGAATGGAGAGCCTTTCTTCTTTAATCTTGTTCCAGAATAAGAGAAAAGATGGGCCCATAAGTAATCCTCAGGCGGAGGAGCCTCGACCTGAGGAGAGATGACAGGAGCTGTTGTAGATGAGAGAACCACCGTAACAGGAACTGGATTCACTGACTTCGGCGAGCTCGGAGGAGCAGGAGCCGGCAGGAGAGCTGATATAGAGTCGGAGCATATTCAGTTGGAGGGAAGAGAATCCATTAGTCGTTCTAGTTTATTAGATTAAACGGTCATCAAATTCTTTTATAAACTTGTAAGGACTCTTTTGGAAAATTTCACTAAATAAAAATTTCAAGAACTCTTCTAATCTCTCAATTTCTGCAACTCTTCTTTTTCATTTTAGCTCGAGGATTGATTCTTAGTTCGATATCTTCAGCAAATGAAGGTGGGATAGTTGTTTCATGAACATCAATTCCATATCGATAGATTGACTTAGGTTTCTCTCTATCAAAGGTATCAGAGAGATGTTCTTCCTCGGAATCAATGGCGGAGACTAAAGCTCATCAGCTATTGAAAGCGGCGGTGGTTCGGGAGACTACAGAGGTGATCGATTCACGGTTGGAGAAGATAGTGGGATTGTTAGCCGAGCAGAACAATAAGATTGATAAAAGCATATCGGATATGTTTGAAGCCATTCGGATCATATCGTAGAAGACAGAGAAGGTGATAGGCGATTCGAGTCAGCATTAACGCGATTTGAATCCAATTTTAGCTGCGTCGCCGGAAATTTTCCAATCCGCGACCGAGCAACATCGATCTTCCAGACCAGGTACTATGCCTCACTATTCTGGAATGACTAGGGTGGGTAGATTAAAATTTTTTTCGCGGTTTGGAGGAGATAAAATCAAGGAATGGCTCTCGAAAGTAAAATAGTTTTTCTTGATTGATAATACTCCTATGGAGTTGAAAGTCGGAATATCTTCGATACACTTTGATGGTGTAGCATCTACATGGCATCAATTGTTGATGCAATCATAGCAAGGACCGCAATTGTTTGTGAATTGGGAGTCGTATGTGGTGCTGTTGAAGGAACGTTTCAAAGAGGTGTTGGAGGATCCGATGGCGGAGTTGAAAATGCTGCAAGAAACATAAGGTATTACGGAGTACCATGAGAAGTTTGAACTGATTAGAACGAAAGTGAAGCTGAGTGAATAGTATCTCATCAGTGTGTATCTCGCAGGGTTAAGAATGGACACGCAAATGCACGTGAGAATGTTCCAGCCTCTCACTGTCAGACAGTGTTTTGTTTTAGGCCGATTGAATGAGAAGGCTCATCCTCAGAAAGCGGTTTCAACACACTGGACTGTGAACAAAGTTTCGTTTAACAGAGGGGGTGTGAGTTACAAAAGAGAGGGTGAAGTGAGGAGTATTATTCAGCCTTCATCAGAGAATTGTAAGGGAGCTTTAATTCAACCCAGAAAGTTTTTACCACCGCAAGAGATGAGTGATCGTCGTGCTAAGGGGCTATGTTACTACTGCGATGAGAAGTTTACACCTGGCCATTATCTTAAGCATAAGAAGACTCAGCTCTATATGATGGACTGTAATGAAGAAGATGAGATGGAGGAGGAGTTCCAGGACTGTATGGAGGAAGAGGAAATTGGGGATATAGCTCACATCTCAGTTAATGCGGTGGCGGGAACTTCTAGTATTCAACTATGAAGGTGAAAGGATGACATGGCAAAAGAGATGTTTTCATCCTCATTGACTCAGATCCATGCATAACTTCATGAATATCAGAGTGGCGGAGAAGTTAGGGTGTAAAATTTTACGACCTGGAATGACTAAATTCTCAGTGGCAGATGGTGGTCAATTGAGGGTCATTGGTAAAATAGAGAAGGTGAAAGAAGTTTTCAGAATCATCTATTACAAGCAGATTTTATGGTGATTTCTCTGGGGAATTGTGACATGGTACTGGGAGTTCAATGGCTGAGTACATTTGGACCCATTACTTGGGATTTTTAGAAACTAGTGATGCAGTTTAAGTTGGATTCTAAACGAGTGAACTTGAATGACATTCAGCAGGGATCGGTTAGAAGCATTAAGGCATCACGGCTCAATAAGTACAAGGAAACCAACCCTCAGTTGTCAATGGTTTTGGCTACAGAGTTTCAAGAGGAAGATCAAATGTTGTTGTATTCGTTGGAAGGTGGGTAAGTAAACCCTCTTATCACCCTACCATTCAGAGGCTACTTAGAGCGTATGCAGACATCTTTAGAGAACCGAAAGATCTACCTCCATTTAGGCCAAACCAAAACCACAAGATACCTCTGTTATAAGGCTCTAACCCTGTCAATCAAAGCCCTCACCGCTATGATCTTTAACAGAAGAATGAGATTGATAGGCTGGTTCTAGAACTACTCAAGGGGGGTACCATACAACTGAGTGCACGTCCTTATGCTTCTCCGGTTGTATTGGTTAAGAAGATGGATGGTAGTTGGAGACTTTGTGTGGATTATAGGGGACTTAATGAGATAACTGTTAAGGATCATTTTCCCATACCTCTCATTGAAGACTTGATGGATGAATTGGGAGGTTTAGTGGTCTACTCAAAGATTGATTTGTGTGCAGGTTATCACCAAGTTAGAATGAACGCAAGGGATATTTCAAAAACAGCTTTTAAAACTCACAGTGGGCATTACAAATATTTGGTAATGCCATTTGGTCTTACCAACGCACCTGCTACCTTTCAAGATCTAATGAACACTGTTTTTAGAGAGTTTCTAAGGAAATCTGTCTTAGTCTTCTTTGACGATATTCTTGTATACAGTAGTTCATTGGAGCAGCACTTACAGCACCTCAGAGATGTGTTTGAGGTCATGAGAATAAACAAACTGTTTGCCAAGGAAAGTAAATGTTCAATTGTTGTAGATAAGGTGGAGTACTTGGGCCATTATATAGAAGAGAAGGGTATATCTACAGATCCTAACAAGATGAAAGCAGTATTTGAATGGCCTGTACCAATTAATTTGAAACAAATAAGGGGGTTTCTTGGTCTAACAGGTTATTATCGCCGCTTTGTGACTTTGGAACTATTGCTAGGCCTTTGACGGCATTGACAAAGAAAGAGTCGTATGTATCGTCAGAGGAAGCACAACAAGCGTTTGAGGCATTGAAAGTTGCTCTATGTGAAGCACCGGTTCTGGCTTTACCTCGATTTGACAAAAAATTTGTGGTAGTGACTGATGCAAGTGGGAGTTGTATTGGCGCAGTATTGATGCAAGAGGGTCACCCACTTGCTTATATTAGCAGACACTTAAAAGGGAAGCAACTTCATCTCTCAATCGATGAAAAAAAATTATTGGCAGTCGTTTTTGCAGTGCAAAAATGAAGGCATTACTTGATTACAAGACATTTTGTAATCAAAACTGATTAGAGGAGCCTTAAATATTTGTTGGAGCAACGGTTAAATACTCCAATCCAGCAGCAATGGCTTCCTAAGCTCTTGGAATTTGACTATGAGATTCAGTATCGACAGGGGAAAGATAATGTGGCTGCAGATGCTCTGTCAAGAGTAAAGGGAGCTAAGGTGCTACATATGGCAATGTCAGTTCTAGAATGCGATTTAATGAAGGAGATACAAGAGGGTTATGATCAAGATGAAGCAGATTATTGATCAGATGAAGGACCCTAACTCCAAGAAGCATTATACATGGGTACGCAACATATTGAGAAGGAAGAGTAAGATTGTGTTACCGGCAAGTGTGGTTATGAAAGACAAAATTATGTCATGGTTACATGGTTCGGGCATTGGAGGTCACTCTGGAAGAGATACCACAATGCAGAGGGTTAAAGGCTTATTTTACTGGAAGGGGTTAAAGAATAATCTGCATAATTACATCCGCAGTTGCAGAGTTTGCCAAACTTGCAAGTATGATAATGCAGCATCACATGGTCTTATTCAACCTTTGCTTATCCCTGAGAATATTTGGACCGATATCTCTATGGATTTCATCGAGGGTTTACCATTGTCATTCGGGAAATCTGTCATCTTAGTATTGGTAGACAGACTGTCTAAAGCTGCTCATTTTTGGCCTTATCCCATCCATATACAACATTGACGGTAGCTCAAGCTTTCTTGGACTCTGTTTTTCGTCACCATGGTCTTCCAAGAACAATTGTTAGTGACAGGGATGTAGTCTTCTTGAGTGACTTTTAGAAGGAATTGTTCACATTACAAGGCGTTGGATTGAACTTCTCTTCGGCTTACCACCCCCAAAGCGACGGTCAGACACGAGGTAGTAAATCGATGTCTGGAAATGTACCTTCGTTGTATGTGTAGTGACAAACCTCACTTGTGGTCGAAGTGGATTCCATTGGCTGAGTACTGGTACAATACAAACTTCCACACAACAACTCAGATCACTCCATTTGAAGATGTTTATGGACAACCTCCACCAATTCATCTACCTTACTTCCCGGGAGAATATGAGGTAGTGGTGGTTGCTAGAACCCTGCAGGAACGTGAGAACATAATCTTGATATTGAAGTTTCACCTCTTACGTGCGCAGCACCGAATGCAGCAGAATGCTGATCTTCATCGTATAGATAGGCGCTTTGACATAGGCGATTTCGTCTTTGTTAAGCTCCAACCCTATAGACATAAATCAATGATGATAAGGAGCAACCAGAAGTTGTCACCAAAGTACTATGGTCCTTATAAGATCATTGATAAGTGTGGGCAGGTGACTTATAAACTAGAGTTACCGTCGACAACATCCATTAACCCTGTTTTCCATGTGTCTCAACTTAAAGAAATGGTGGGCAATGTCACAGTGTCAACTCAATTGCCTTCAGTGAACTTCGATGTATTTTTCAAAGAACCAGAGTTGATTCTTGAGAGGAAAATGGTTCAAAGACAAGGTCATGCAGCTACTAAAGTGCTAATCAAATGGATAAATGAGACTGTCGAAGAGGCAACTTGGGAGTTGTTATATGACTTACTGAGGAAGTATCCAAATTTTATACCTTGAGGTCAAGGTTTTTTTGAGGGGGAAGGATTTGATATAGAGTCGGAGCATATTCAGTTGGAGGGAAGATAATCTATTTGTCGTTGGAGTTTGTTAGATTAAACGGTCATCAAATTCCTTTATAAATTTGTAAGAACTCTTTTGGAAAATTTTAATGAATAAAAATTTCAAGAACTCTTCTAATCTCTCAAATTCTGCAACTCTTCTTTTTCATATTAGCTCGAGGATTGATTCTTAGTTCGATATCTTCAGCGAATGAAGGTGGGATAGTTGTTTCATGAACATCAATTCTATATCGATAGATTGACTTAGATTTCTCTCTATCAAGAGCTTTGACGGCCAGCAAAGTGGCGGAGGAAAAGCTAGACTCAGGGGATGGAAGCGCAGGGGAAGGAAGAACAAGTTTTCAAGAACTGGGCAGCGTGAGATTAGCATTTGTAATTCCAAATCATTCTCAAAGTGAACTATAGTTAGATCCATATCTTTGAGAGAAGGTAAAGAAACAAGCTTAGGACTACCCAAGTTTACATCAGTAAGCTTTAAGGATACGAAACTCTTGTTGGATAAGCTTGAGATAGATTGAGAACCAAGCTAGTTTGGTTTAGTTTATGTTTTTTGGTTTGGATTAAAGTTTTGGTTTTCCCTTATTGTTTGGGTTTATTCGAGTGTATATATATGAGAAGATACATGAGATTTTGTTGTTGAGAGATTTAAGGGTTTGAGTTATTTCCCTTTGTTGAGTTAATAAGAGAAGGACTTCTTATTATATTTTTCTCTTGTTTCATCGGTTTCTTCTTCTTAATTTGTGATTGAGATTGCCGAAATCCAGATTTTGTATCAGAGCAAGGTTAAAGAAACATGGCTAAGGACGGAAAGAAGATAAGGCGAAGAATAAACTTCGAGTGGTGAAGGAATGGTGACGATGAAATTTGGAGGAAGCTCTTCACAAATCAAGTGCCCTATGCTTACGAAAGACAATTACACGGTGTGGGCTATACGAATGAAGATAGCCCTCAAAGTAAACGAGGTATGGGAAGCAGTTGAGACAGGTGAAGATTCAGGTAAGAAGAATAATATGGCCATTGCCCTATTCTTCCAATCGATACATGAATCCTTGATTTTGCAAGTAGGAGAGCTCGATCAAGCAAAGTCCGTGTGGGAGGCCACTAAAACACGTTATGTTGGAGTTGAATGTGTCAAGGAAGCTAGACTTCAAACACTTATGGCAGAATTTGATCGACTTAGAATGAGGGAATCGGATACAATTGATTCGTTCGTGGGAAAACTTTCAGAAATTGCATCGAAAACATCTTCACTTAGTGAAACAATTGAAGAGACGAAATTTGTGAAGAAATTTTTGAAAAGTTTACCGCGGACAAGGTACATTCACATCGTTGCTTCTTTAGAACAAGTTCTTGACATAAAGACAACTAGCTTTGAGGATATTGTTAGAAGGTTGAAAGCGTATGAAGAAAGAATTGGGGCTGAGGATGAGGAACAAGAAGAACAAGACAAATTAATGTATACCCCATCAGAAGAGAATAGTAGTGGCAGTCGAAGAAGAGGAAGAGGTGGTCGTTTTGGTGGAAGAGGAAGGGGACGAGGTCGTTATGGTTCCGACCAGAACCGTCAATGGAATGATAGAGAACGGGAGAATAGGGTCACGTGCTTTAGGTGTGAGAAGCAAGGTCACTATGCTTCAAATTTTCCAGATCGGTTGCTAATGCTCGAATCAAGCATAACGTGCTTTAAGTGTGACAAGAAAGGTCACTATGCAGTAAACTGTCCCGATCGAATGCTGAAATTGCAAGAGTCTAAGGAGATAAGTGACAATTACACATAAAAGGCTGACATTTTGATGATGCACGAAGTGGTATTCTTGAATGAGAATAAGGTGAATACGAGTATATTCGAAGAAAAACATGATTCGAGCAGAATTTGGTATCTCGACAATGGAGCTAGTAATCATATGTGTGGAAATCGTGAGTTCTTTGTCAACATTGATGAGAGTATAACCAGAAAGGTTAGGTTTGGGATGACTCACGAATTGATATTAAAGGACAAGGCTCTATTCGTTTCGTGCTCAAGAACAAAGAAATGAAGTTTCTTCATCATGTTTACTATATTCCTAAGTTGAAGAGTAATATTATTAGTCTTGGCCAAGCAACGGAATCGCGATGTGAAATACAAATGAAGAAGGACGTGCTAAGTGTGTATGATCGTCTAGGCCAAGTGTTGATAAACACAACTCGTTCAACAAATCGACTTTATAAAGTCGTATTAGAAGCTAAAGTCGTTGAACAGCTACACTTAATGTGTTCGAAGGAATCAATGAGATGGCATGCTCGGTTGGGTCATGTAAATCCAGAAAATATGAAGCTCGTGATCAACAAAGGGTTAGTAGAGGGTCTACCTAGGATTAGTATCGAGAAAGAGATGTGTGAATCATGCTTTCGCGGGAAACAAGCACGAAATGCTTTCCCGCAAGCAACTAGCTTTCGAGCTACTAGACCTCTAGAACTAATACATGGAGATCTTTGTGGACCCATCACACCTAAAACTCCAGCACATAAGAGGTATGTGTTCGTTCTTATTGATGATTACTCACGTTATATGTGGACGATTTTGTTGAAGGAGAAAAGTGAAGCTTTCGAGAAGTTTAAATCCTTTAAGAATATGGCCGAACAAGAGTCAAGAGAGTTGATTCAAACGTTGAGAATGGATAGAGGAGGAGAGTTTATGTCTCCTGAGTTCCAAAGCTACTGTCAAAAACACGGGATACAAAGACATTTAACTGCTCCATATTCACCTCAACAAAATGGGGTGGTTCAGAGGCGTAATAAAACGTTATTGGAGATGACGCGAAGTATGTTGAAGCATATGAGTATGCCGCATGAGTTGTGGGGAGAAGCAGTTTGGCACGCTACTTATCTCATAAATACAGTAGCTACAAGGTTGTTGGTTGATAAAACACCGTATGAGATGTTTAAAGGAAGAAAGCCTAATCTTGAACATGTAAGGGTGTTCGGTTGTACCTCGTATGCTCGAACAGAACATGTAGGTCAGAGAAAGCTCGATGATAGGTCTCAAATACTAGTGCACTTGGGTGTGGAACCAGGCTCTAAGGCGTACATAATGCTTAACCCTACTACTAAGAAAATAGTAGTAAGCCGAGACGTTGTTTTTGATGAAGAAAGAGCTTGGACTTGGGATAAACCAAAAACGGGAGTGAGTGATGTCTCGGGTGTATTTGAGATCGAGACACGAGCAGGGGAAGAAGAGACCACGTATGTAACCACCCCGAGCTACGAGCTAGAAGATCACGCTCCGGTCCAAGAAGTCACAGAAGCTGCCGAGATTGCCGAGAATGACGAGACCAAAGCGGATGAGGGAGAGTCGGACGAGGAACCTGGTCCGAGACGATCATCTCGATCATCGGTATCACCATAGTATTTGAGTGACTATGAACTCTATTTGGCTGAACTAGAGGGAGAACGTCTTCTACTCTCTTTGAATGATGAACCTTGGTGTTTTAGTGAAGCTAAACAATTAAAGGTTTGGGTAGATGCTTGTGAAGATGAGATTCTTTCTATAGAGAAAAACCGAACTTGGGATTTGGTAGTGTGTCCTTTTGGTTGTAAACCAATTGGGTTAAAGTGGGTGTTTAAGATCAAAAGGAACTCCGATGGTAGCATTAACAAGTACAAAGCAAGGCTGGTGGCAAAGGGATACGTTCAAAAACACGGGATTGATTACGATGAAGTCTTTGCACCCGTAGCAAGGATTGAGACAATCCGCCTTATTATAGCACTAGCAGCTACCAAAGGCTGGGAGATACATCACCTTGACGTAAAAACGGCCTTCCTTAATGGAGATTTGAAGGAGGAAGTTTATGTAGTACAACCGGAGGGTTTTAAAGTTGTAGGAAGTGAGCACAAGGTATATAAACTGAGAAAGGCACTCTATGGGCTGAAACAAGCTCCAAGAGCATGGAATGATAAGCTCAATAAGGTTCTTTGTGACCTAAAGTTTCATCGGTGTTCAAAAGAACCGTCACTCTACCGAAAGAAAGAAGGCGGACATCTTGTCATGGTCGCAGTTTATGTCGATGATCTCTTAGTCACGGGTTCGTTGTTAGAGTTAGTACTGGAGTTCAAGAAAGAGATGGCAAGACGATTTGAAATGAGTGACCTTGGCAAGTTGACTTTTTATCTTGGGATTGAGGTGCATCAGTTTGAAGGAGGCATTGCACTAAACCAAGGTAGATATGCACACAAAATACTGACCGAGACTCACATGGATGGTTGCAATTCTTGTCACGTTCCTATGGAGATGAACCTAAAGTTAACCAAATCGGACAAAGAGAGGAGTGTTGATGCAACGGAATATAGAAGAAGCATTGGTTGTCTTAGATACCTATTGCATACACGACCAGATTTGTCTTATAGTGTTGGAGTACTAAGTAGGTATATGCATGACCCTAAGGAATCACATAGGTCGGCCCTAAAACAGATCTTGAGATACTTACGAGGTACGTTAAGGCTTGGTTTGGTGTTTTGGTTGGAGGATAGTTTGAAACTGATCGGATATAGTGATAGCTCTCACAATGTGGATATGGATGACGGAAGGAGTACTATGGGTCATGTATTCTATCTAAACAATTGTCCTATAACGTGGTGTTCACAAAAGCAAGAAACCGTTGCATTATCATCGTGTGAGGCTGAGTTTATGGCTGCAACGGAGGCTGCAAAACAAGCTATTTGGCTACAAGAATTGCTTGGAGAAGATGTCGATAAGAATCATGACAAAACTGTACTAAGAGTGGACAACAAATCAGCCATAGCTCTCACAAAGAATCCAGTGTTTCATGGACGAAGCAAACACATACATACAAGATATCATTTTATAAGAGAATGTGTTGAGAATGAACAAGTGGAGATGGAACATGTACCTGGGAGTGAACAAAGAACGGACATTTTGACAAAACCACTTGGAAGATTACGGTTCAAAGAGACACGAGACCTTATCAGAGTTGTGGACATCGACAATCTCAAGCTTAAGGGGGAGAATGTTGGATAAGCTTGAGATAGCTTGAGAACCAAGCTAGGTTGGTTTAGGTTATGTTTTTCGGTTTGGATTAAAGTTTTGGTTTTCCCTTATTGTTTTGGTTTATTCGAGTGTATATGGCTCAAGAAGGATTAGAGGAGGAACCGGCGGAAACATCTAAACCGGGAAGAGCAATGGCAATGAGTGCTAAGTCTCACAGAGAAATTGTGAGAAGGTCGGATCTTGATGAAATCCTCAAAGCCATTGCCAACGCAAAGGATTCCGGTATCTCTAACATTTCTCAAACTCCCTCAAATTCCTTAATAATTGATTTTGGTGCATCACATCACATGATAAGTAAATCTAAGTTGGTAAAGAATGTAAAACCAATCATAAGAAATGTTATAGTGGCTAGTGGTGAGAAAGTATATCAATCAAAGGAATATGAGAGTTGGATTTAGTTGATAGGAGAACAAAAGCTTTTTACATGCCAAAATTTACCTTTAATCTTATTTCGGTTAAGAAAACCACATCCGACTTAAATTACTATGCGATATTTGGTCCTAACCCTGTACAATTTCAGGATATTGAGAGTGGAAAAACACTTGGAGGAAGAAAGACCAAAGATGGGTTATATGTCTTTGAAGAAAAATCGGTGCCAAATGTTTTACACTATGTTTCCGTTAGCAATTTAGATTCGAATGTTGGTTCATGTTTTAATTCAGTTTGGCATGCAAGATTGGGTCATCCCCACTTTAGAGCCTTAAGTTTAATATTGCCTAAAAACTCTTTTAATCATAGTACTTGTGAGACTTGTATCTTAGGAAAACATTGCAAGTCCATTTTTCCGAAATCTTGTACTCTTTATGCTAATTGTTTTGACTTAATTCACTTGGATGTTTGGACATCACCTTGCTCCTCTAGAGATAACCATAAATATTTTGTAAATTTCATTGATGAAAAATCAAAATATAGTTGGGTTACCTTAATGGCCTCTAAAGACCGAGTTTTTGATGCCTTCATCAATTTTCAAAACTATGTATCTAACCAATTTAATTCCAAAATAAAGGTACTAATATCAGACAACAACCTTGAATATACAAGCTCCAAGTCAAAGATCACTTGAAAAAATATGGAATAATTCACCAAAGAAGTTGCCCACACACTCCACAACAAAATGGTGTGGCGGAAATGAAAAATCGACACCTCATGGAAACCGCAAGGGCCATGATGTATCACATGAATGTGACTAAGAGATGTTGGGGATATGCTATCTTGATAGCATGCTACCTTATTAACCGACTCCCTACCAAAATCCTACAAGATGTGTCACTATATGAGGTACTTAATGGCTTAAAACCCTTCATTGAACATTTGAGATTGTTTGCGTGTGTGTGTTTTGTTTTGATCCCAAGAGAACAACGCCAAAAACTTGATGCCAAAAGCACAAAGTGTATGTTTCTTGGATACTCAACAACACATAAGGGGTACAAGTGTTTTGACCCAACAAATCAACGATTATATGTTTCTCGGGATTTCAAATTTTTGGAGGACAAGGGTTACTTTGACAAGTCTAATTGGGATGAACTTAAAGACCTCACCAACACGACACAAGATCAGAATGAAAGCCTCCTAACACTCCTTCAACATATCGGTGGAATTGAATCCAATCCAACAAGTATGTCTCAATCACGGGAAGAAAATGGGACAAATGAAGCAACATCACCATCCAATACAATCTCTGAGGAAAATGATGAATCACAACAAGAAATTCCCATCAATTCCTCGGAGGTACCGGAGGAGCCAAACCAAAGTGAAAATGAGGGATACCCCTTAAGACGAAGTACACGTCCGTGGAAGGATCACTCAAATTGGATCAAAACACATTTTGCTACAATAGTCATGCCGTAGCACATCCAACTCAAACGGTTTGTTCTCTTGATCTTGTCCCTTATAATCATAAAGTGTTTCTTGGCAAAGTTGAGTTTGGACAGATTCCAAAAAGCTATGAGGAGGCAATCATGGATGAACGCAATACAATGGAAGAGAACCATACTTGGGATGAGGCGGAATTACCACCAGGGAAAAATGTTGTCACCTCCCGATATTCACTATCAAATACAAGAGTGATGGAAATATTAAACGCTATAAATGTCGATTGGTTGCAAGAGGTTTCATCCAAACATACGGTCAAGACTACACCGATACCTTTGCACCCGTTGCAAAACTCCACACAATACGAGTGGTTTTTTCCTTGGCTACAAATTTAGATTGGGAATTGTGGCAAATGAATGTCAGGAATGCATTCTTGCAAGGAGAGCTTGAGGATGAAGTGTACATGCATCCACCTCCGGAAAGCCATATATGGGCTCAAGCAATCTTCTCGGGCTTGGTAGCATAAATTAATCCTTACTCTCCGAGATCGTGGCTTTCATAAATTGGAATCGGATCATACACTCTTTACATCCAACGGCCTGAATGGTATGATTGTAGTTCTTATCTATGTGGATGATTTGATCATTACCGGCAATGACAAGGACGATATTTCCTCAACCAAATATTATCTTAAAGGTGTGTTTGATATTAAATACCTTAGGAAACTAAAGTACTTCCTAGGAATCAAAGTATGCCGCTCTTCGGTGGGCTTATTTCTTTCTCAATGGAAGTACATTCTTGATCTTTTTCATGAAACCGAAAATTGAGGTTCTAGAACTGCCAATACACCTCTTATGCTATAAATCGTTGATGAGAATCAAGTCAGGTTCTAGTTTAATTTGAGTTTCATTGCATGAGAATGAATGTGATTATTGTGATTACTTGCCTAGAGGTCATCTAAATAGGTTGATAAGTAGGTCTGGAACCCCTAGTGATGCTTTGATCATTGATCCCACTCCTCAAGAGCCCATTATTATCTATTTTAAATTGCATTTGTTTGTGCTCTGTTTTTAGATCAAAACTCTATTTTGTGCTCTATTTTGGTTGCTCTGTTTTCGACTTTCTTAAAGTTGATTGAACAGTGTTTATTGAAGATGATTGGCTTGGATTAGGTTGAATTGATTGTATTATGGTTGCTACCTGCTTGCCTGGTTGGATTGACACCTTACTGTGCTACATTGATTGATCATTGTAGTAGGTTTATTTTATGGGTAAAAAGATTGTTATCAAATTGGCGTTGTTGTCAAATGGATTGTAGTTAGCTAGAGTTAGGATTGTTGATTTCCTGAGACCAAGTTTTTGTGTGTGTTCTAGTAATCCTGTTCTTTATATCTTGTTTCTGTGTTTTGACTGATTTGTAGGTGCACTAGCTCGAGCGTCGTGATCTGCTCTGTCCTCAGCATGCTCGACTACAACGCTCGACCTCACCTTACTCGAGAGTTGCTATTCTCCTAGTTTTTGCAGCACTCTATCCAAAGCTCGACCACTGCTAGGTCAAGCATCGCTTTCTGCTGCTCGGTCACAGCTACATGCAAACTAGATCTAAAGGCAGTGAAAACCTCCTCCACTACTCAGACAACATTAACCAATTGCCTCGTGATTATTTTTGGGAACAGCGGAGTAGGTTAAACGAGGATCATCAAGATTAGGTTGAGATGGAGAATCCACAACCCGATATAGAACATGGACCTCGTCCTAGACGTCCACGACACATTGGAGTTGGGGATGCTCCCAGCATTCACACCCAACACCATAGAATTGTTCCACCTGCCATTGCTAATAATAACTTTAAGATTAAGAGTTGCATGATCTCTATGGTGCATAACAGTAAATTTCATGGACTACCATCCGAGGATCCTTTGGACCATCTTGATGAGTTTGAGAGGCTGACAAGTTTGACCAAAATTAGTGAAGATGCTTTGAAGCTAAGGTTATTTCCCTTCTCTCTTGGGGACAAAACTCACTTATAGGAGAAACATTTTCCTCAAGGATCTATAACATCTTGGGACGCTTGCAAACATGCTTTTCTTGGTAAATTCTTCTCCAATTCCAGAACTGCAAAGCTTAGGAACTCCATCTCCGGTTTTAAGCAAACTAATTATGACACTTTCTCCGAGGCATGGGAAAGGTTCAAGATGTATCAATCTCAATGTCCCCATCACGGTTTCAGTACAGAGTCTCTACTTAGTACTTTTTATTGGGTTGTTCTTCCCAAGATCAGAATGTTGTTAGATACTGCAAGCAATGGAAATTTTCTCAATAAAGATGTGGATGATTATTGGGAGCTTTTAGATAATTTAGCTCAAGCGGATGGACAGTATAGCGAGGACTATGTTAGAATAGCTAGGGGTCAACGAGAGTCAGATATGGTTTGTAAGAGCCTTAGCTTCGATTGTGAGGGCTTTCCTCCGGTCCGATCTTGGTGAATCCAAATTTTTGAAAAGATGGAATTGGGCGGAAGTGAAGTGAGAACCACAAAGGATGGTGGTGAATCCCTTGATAATCTTGAATCCGTTCAAGCCTTGGAATCGTTACAAGGATGAACTCGTCTCTCGTCTTGAATCCTCAAAGAAGAGTGGCGGCTGTGCTAGAAAAATGTTTATCTTTATTAATTCAAAGGTGAAATGAACAAATGCCACAAAGGAACCTTATATAATGGTTTGATGGCTGGGGGTCTTCAATGGGAAATGGTAACAAAATCCGTCAACATAAAGACGGAATCAAACAAAAAGGAAACAAAATCAAAACAATAAATATGGTCCAAGGATAGCAATTATGTTGACACAATGTTGACAACTATACAAGCTTCTTGGACCAAACGAACCTAGACACTATCACGGGCTTAAGGAGGTGCAGCCATGATCGTACATGCAGGCATAGAAACGGTAAAGCACATACGTACATGGGTCAATCCGCGGGTCACATGCGTGCGGTCTTCGGTGTAGGCTGCGGATGGAGTTACATCTCTAGTCGGTGTAGAACTTTCCATGATTGGAGCTGCAAAAACCTCGTCTTCTTGTGGCGGCTTGAGCTGGGTTAAGTCCGTCTCGGCTATGGGTTCGATCAGGTTGAGTAGCCTGCCGATAGAGTCGATGAACTTGTCTCAGACGGCTTTGATCTTGCTTCGGGTGTCTTGTCCATGTCAAATGGTTGGAATGCACTAGATGGCTTCGGTGATCAAGAGGCTATGGTTGCTATGGTCGATGGCCTCATCATTCCCTCCGCCTTGAGAACGATCCGATATCGAATCGGTTTCTCCTGCATCATAAAGTGTAAGGTCTGAAACGTTGAACACAAGATGTACCTTAATATGGTCGGGTAGGTCAAGGCGATATGCATTGTTGTTGATGTTTTATAGTACTTTGAACGGTCCATTTCCTCGTGGTGCCAACTTCTTGTTCTGTTTCCGTTCCTTAGGAAACCTTTTAGTCCTTAGGTGCATCCAAACCCAATCTCCGGTTTGAAAGATGACTTCACTACGTCTTCTGTCCGTGTGTGCTTTGTACTTGGCCGTTTGCTTCTCGATGGTGGCCTTGACGTCTTCAGGCAACTTGAGGGCATACTCAGCTTTGGCATCGCCATCTTGGTTGATTATCTCTGGTGGGGCCAGCGGCTTGAGATCTAAATGAGACAAAGGCTGAAAACCATACACAACTTCAAAAGGTGAATGGTTAGTTGTGGAATGAACAGCACGATTATAAGCAAATTATATATATGGCAATGCTTCGGGAAAGCTCCTCATGTTGGTGCCAACAACTGCTCTAATCAGGACTGATACAGTCCGGTTAACAACTTCGGTTTGTCCGTCCGTCTGGGGATGGCATGATATGTAGTATAGCAAGTTGGTTCCGAGTTTTCTCCATAATGTGCGCCAAAAATGACCGAGAAACTTTGGGTCACAGTCGAATACAATGTTACGGGGCAGGACATGTAGCCGTACAATGTCTCGCATGAAGAGGGTCGCGATTTGAGACGCGTCATGACTCTTTTCACATGGACTGAAATGTGCCATCTTGGAAAATCTATCCACCACAATTAAGATTGTATCCTTCTTTTGATACTTGAATAAGCCTAAAACAAAATTCATAGACAACTCTACCCAAGGGCGTTAGAGTTAGATAATGACATGTATAATCCATGAGGATGTGACCTGGATTTAGTCGTAAGACATGCTATGCAACGCTTGCAATGTTTGATGACATTGTGTTTCATGTGCGGCCAGAAGAAGTGTTCCTTGAGCATGCTTAATGTCTTCTTGACGGCAAAGTGCCCCATAAGTCCTCCATGAGCTTCCGTCATCAGCATTTCTCGTAGTGATCCTTGCGGGATGCACAGTTGATGCTTCTTGAAGATGAACTCGTCGTGAATATATAAGTCTCAATAGACTCATTGGCTGCAAGCTTTGTGGATATCCTTGAAATCTGCAACTTCAGCATTTTGAGACTTAATCGACTCAAATCCTAATATCTTAGCTTCCATCGTCGAGATGAGGGCGGGTCTCCTTGAAAGTGCATCCGCTACTATGTTCTCCTTGCCCTTCTTGTACTTGATGATGTATGGAAAGGTCTCTATAAACTCGAGCAAGCGAGCATGTCTCTTCTTGAGATTTGTTTGGCCCTTTAGATGTTTCAGCGTCTCATGATCCGTGTGGATCACAAATTCCTTGGCCAAAAGGTAGTGCTGCCAAGTCTCCAATGAGCGAACCAGCGTGTAAAGCTCCTTGTCGTAGGTTGGATAATTTAGTGTGGCTCCATTTAGTTCCTCGCTAAAGAATGCCACGGGCCTCTTCCCTTGGGTTAGCACACGCCAATACCTACTCCTGATGCATCACACTCAACTTCAAAAGTTAGATGAAAGTTGGGTAAAGTTAATACCGGAGTTTGTGTTAAGCGGTCCTTCAGCTCCTGAAAGGCGGTTTCTTGTGTACATCCCTAATGGAAGGCTACATCCTTCTTGATGACTGCTGTGAAGGGTGCAGCCACGGTGCTAAAGTCGCAGACAAATCTCCTATAAAAACTTGCAATCCGTGAAAGCTACGGACGTGTCTGATGGTACTACGCATTGGCCACTTTTGAATGGCCTTGATCTTGTCTTGATCAACTCGTAAACCTGCAGAGCTCACAACAAAGCCTAAAAACACTACTTCATTAGTGCAAAAGGTACACTTCTTGAGATTGGCAAATAAGTCTTCCTTGCGGAGAGTGTCTAATACCATCTCAAGATGCATCACATGATCGGATAGGGTTTTGCTATATATAAGAATGTCATCGAAGTGTACAACAAACTTAGAGATAAAGGAACGCAAAACCTGGTTCATGAGCCGCATAAAGGTACTAGGCGCATTGGCAGTCCACACACATTCTCCATGATTTGTCCTTCTTAGGCACCAACAGTACCGGTACAGCGCAAGGACTTAGGGATTCTCGGATGTAACCCTTGTCCATCAAGTCTCGGACTTGTTTCTCTAGCTCTCGGGACTCTTCCGTGTTCATATGGTAAGTGGGACGATTGGGTAAGGGTGCTCCAGGGACTAAATCAATTTGATGCTCTATCCCTCGGATGTGTGGTAGTCCGGGTGGGATGTCTTCCGGATAAACATCTTGAGACTGGTTCAAAAGTTGAGAGACTTTGGCCAGTAACTCTACCTCGTTTGTTCCTGCAACTAAACAATCCTTAAAGACCATGAGTAGCACTTGTCCAAGGTCGTTAATGGTCTTACAGACCGTGCGGGATGAAACCTAAAAATTGGAACGTTTTATTGCGGTTTCCTTGGATTGTTTCGCTTGAAGTTCATGAACTTGAGTCGGTGTAAGCGGGGCCATCGTATACTTTTTCTTCTCATGCATGAGAGTGTATAAGTTGGTCCGTCCGTCGTGTTGCACTTCACGGTTGAATTGTCATGGACATCCCAAAAGGAGGTGGCTTGCTTGCATTGGAACCACGTCACAGACCACTTGATCGTGGTATCGGCCAACACTGAATGGGATGGTGATTTGCTCGTCCACACTTACTTCTGACTTGTCATTCAACCATCGCAGCTTGTACGGTTGCGGGTGCCTGATGCGTGGAAGCTTTAGCTTGTCAACCATGTACCTACTTGCCACGTTAGTACAAGAACCACCATCAATGATCAAGTTATATACCTTAGTGTTGATAGTACAACGGGTATGGAAGATATTTTCCCGTTTCATCAACTCCTCATTATCCACATTGGTGCTAAGGACTCGGTGTACCGGTTCCTCCTCACGCTCGTCTTGTGACTCATAACCGCCTTCGGTTGTGATAATCATGACATGTTTGTTGCGACAATCTCTAGCCATAAGCCCGCAGCCTTGGCACCTGAAACAAGTAATGTCACGTGTTCGTGACGGGTTAGAAGTGGCTGGCAATTCCATTGGCTTGGTTGGTTCGAGAGCCGGTTTTTTGAATCAAGATTCAATCTCAATTTTCTTGGGTGCGGGTACTACGGCCTTTGGTGCAGTCCACGTTGGCTTAGTTCGAATGGATGTCTTCCATTTGATGTGCTGCTCGGATTGGATGGCAAGATGCAATACTTCATGCAAGTCATGGTACAGGTGCCTTTCCACCTTGGCGGCAATCCATTCGTGTTGTCCATCGATGAATTGGACCATTAAGGCATTTTCCGAGTCTTCTACTTCAAGTTGGTTCTTCAAGATCTTGAATTTGTTAATGTATTCTTCTACGCTCTTGGTTCATTGGTTTAGCTTCCGGAATTGCTTCTGCAGTTCCCGGTGATAATAGGATGGAACGTAGTGTCATCTCATGAGACGTTACATCTCGTCCCAACTATCAATTGGTCCGATTGGTAGCGTCAACGGTCTGCTACCTCTCGATCCCACCAAACAAGAGCTCCTTCGGTTAGTTGTGCCGCTGGAAAAAAAAATTTATTGCGTTAGGATATTCGTAACAATCAAAGATATTATCTAACCGTCTCTTCTAGTACAAGTATGCTTCTGGATTGACGCGTACGGCAAAGGTCGGGGCCGTGATCTTGGGATCAGCATGTCGAGCCGGCCCTTGTTATCACGCCTGTGTGTTGCCATAGTCTCGGCCATACGGGTCTCGTTCATATGGGATGCCTCGATTACGTTTGGTCTGCCGCGGAATGCCTCTTACGTACGATTTGGTTTGTTGGTGGTTTGCTTGACAGCTTGGTCTTGTTTTACGTGGTAAGGGCTGTTCGTCCGAGTCATATTCGGTCTGCTCATCTCCATCCTCATCCGTGTAGTTGATCCGTTGGTTCGTTGTTCATCTCAACGGTTGCTCGATTGTTCGGTTCGTGTGGAATTGATCGGGTGGTACCGCAGGTGGTAGTGGTGGTGGTGGCGGCTGTTCCAGTCGTTCCATTCGCTCACTCATCTGTACAATTTGTGTCTGGATGTTGATTAGAGCATTCGTGAGTCCGGTAAGTTCGCTGGCTGGAATCTCCTTGGCCGGATTCCCATTTGTATTCCTCGACATTGTTAACCCTGTGAACTCAAAACCAAACGAGAAAAGTTATTAAGTGATGAATCAATAAATTCAAAAGAAATGGAGTGGTAAGGAAGAACGAAATAAAATGAATTAAAACATAGATTCAAACGGCTAGTTTCTTTTTTATTAAATAACAAAACAATTCAAATTGAAAATCTCTGAATTTAAAACAAACAGCAAGAAGGTGAAAATAACTTAAAAGCGAGAATCAAACAACGTTTTTTTTTTTCAAGAAAACGAAGAACAAGATGAACACGAATAACAATAAAATGTGAAAACGATTTTTATGGGTTTTTTTTAATAGATGAAAGCAAATAAAGAAATGACCGGATTTTATCAGTTTTAGAGCTTGGTGACTCCTAGAACTTCAAAAAATCTAATTGGAAAAATATGAAATGAAGCAAAGATAAGAGATGAAAGGTGAACAATACAGAGTATTACCGTGGAACTATTCGGCTCTGATACCAAATGATAGGAGCCTTGGTGGTGAGGGCTTTTCTCCAGTCCAATCTTGGTGAATCCGAACTTTCGAAAAGATGGAATTGGGCGGAAGTGAAGTGAGAACCACAAAGGATAGTGGTGAATCCCTTGATAATCTCGAATCTGTTCAAGCCTTGGAATCCTCACAAGGATGAACTCGTCTCTCTTCTTGAATCCTCAAAGAAGAGTGGCGGCTGTGCTAGAAAAACTTTTATCTTTATAAATTCAAAGGTGAAATGAACAAATACCACAAAAGAACATTATATAATGGTTCGATGGCTGAGGGCCTTCAATGGGTAACAGTAACAAATCCGTCAACATAAAGACGAAATCAAACAAAAAGGAAACAAGAATCCTTCAACATAAAGACGGGATCAAATGAAAGGGAAACAAAATCAAAACAATAAATATGGTCCAAGGATGGCAAGTATGTTGACACAATGTCGACAACTATACAAGCTTCTTGGACCAAATGTGATCGTACCTACAGGCATAGAAACGATAAAGCACATACGTACTTGGGCCAATCTGCGGGTCACATGCGTGATGTCTTCGGTGTAGGCTGCGGATGGAGTTACGTCTCTTGTCGGTGCAGAACTTTCCGTGATCGGAGCTGTAAAAACTCGTCTTCTTGTGGCGGCTTGAGCTAGGTTAAGTCTGTCTCGGCTATGAGCTCGATCAGGTTGAGTAGCTTGCCGATGGAATCGATGAACTTGTCTCGGACGGCCTTGATCTTGCTTTGGGTGTCTGGTCCATGCCGGATGGTTGGAATGTGATGGATGGTTGTGGTGATCAGGAGGCTATGGTTGCTATGGTCGATGGCCTCATCAAGTTGGATAGGTTGGTTTCAGTTCACCACAAGCAGGTTCATCATGTAAGTGATTCGGGTCAGGTTGTAGATGGAGGATCAAGAAGAGGAGGTCAGTTATTTGCAGAATCAAGGCAGCAGTTACCAGCCTTACAACAACTATAAGCCCAACCTTAACCTCTCCTACAAGAAAACAAATGTGGCTAATCCCCAAGATCAAGTGTATCCACCAAAACCACATCACCCCACTCCATCTAAGCGTTATGTTCCTAAGCCTCAGTATCTGCAGAATTACCATCACTCACCAACCATACCACCGAGTTATGAACACCCAGCACCTCCAACATCCCAGCAACCTCTAGAGGTTATGGACATTTTGCACAAAATACTTAAAGGACAAACTGCAACAGAATGAACTCACTAAGAAATTTGTTGAAGTACATATTAAGATTGATGCTTCTCATAATAACCTCCAATGCAAATTTGAGACACTCAATACCATGCTCAAATATGTGGGGAGCCAACAAGGATCATCCTCTGCAGTAAAGGCACCTGGTCAATTACCTGGGAAATCAATGCAAAACCCAAAGGAATATCATGTTAATGTCATTACACTGCATAGTGGTCGTGAGCTATTTATCTGTGCTGAGAATGCAAGTGACACTGAGGACAACGTCATTCAGGTTTGAGAAGGCAGCCTTTGTGCAGAACAGACAAATTTTAGAACGGAACAGCCAGATACGGTAACGCTCGAGCCACGCGCTCGACCACCAAATAGTCGAGCGCCCCTTCTAGCGTGACCAAGGACTCGAGCTAGGACACGCAAGCTTAGAGAACAATTAGGAGAAGTTGTAGCTGACATCTTGAACGAGGAGAACGCTCCCTCCCCGGAACGATCCAAGATCAACATCGGGACTTCTTTGAGGAGCGCAAAAAAGATCAAGAATGCAAGTCAAGACCGAACAACACAACAAGGGGAGAACCAAGACATTCAAGACCCTCTAGTAGCTGACCAAGAGGACCAAGAATCGACAAGAGCCAAGCTGGAAGTAACCAACAAGACTTGGGCCCTTTATCGCGTCCTACAAGGTATGTTTTGTGTTTACTATAAATGTTCTTGCAAGAATGTCAAGCCCAACGACCAGCACCTTAAGATAGAATGTCTTAAGGCCCATAGGCTTTTTATGGCTTTTATTTTCATTTAATAAGGCACAAAAACTCTAAGTTAGAAAGTTGTCATTTCTTTTGTAATTTGACATTTTTTGTTACGTGTTTGTTAATGGGCTGTGACCCATATTTTCCTTTTTTCTTTAAGTAAGTCGGCCTTGGGGCTACCTGATAGTACCATTTATAAGGTCCCCTTATAGCCATGTAATAAACCAACTTTTATATCAATAAAGAACACACTTCTTCTCAAAGAGAAAACCGTAGTCATTAGCAAGCTTAGTCGGTTGTCTAATACTTAAAACACACTACAAGATCTCGAGAGGATTCCTCTTGATCTAGAGTGTACTTGAGTGTATCAAGAATTAAACCATCCTTCTTGTGGATCGCTCCTAAAACCACCCCATTCCGCGCCCCAACTTTTTCTTACCAAGGAAGTACACTTGGTTCCCTTGGTTAAGAACCCGCTCCAAACAACCTTAGAGAAGCATCTTGAGGCTAGTATCATTTTGGTATCAGAGCCAAAGATTTGGTAGAAGGTTGTATTTATCTTTGCTTTTGCTCTGTTTAATTTTACCACCGTCATCACTCTTGCATAGGTTGTTAGATTCGTTTCTCAAGTAAATTAACCATTGTTTGCTTAAGATCCAATCTATATCTTGCTCATGACGGCTAGGATTCTTAGTTATCAATCTATAAAAACAAAAACAAAAACAAAAAATTGAATTGTTTCATTCAGTTGATTTTGCCTTTTTCGTATTTTCCATTTTTTACAATTTCCATATTTTTACAAAAAAAAAAAAAAAAAAAAAACTACTTGTTTCTTGTTTTGAAACATTGAAACCCCAACCGAGATCCCCACCCTATCTAAAACATTGGCCCAACTCCAAGCCCAGCTTCGAGCCATCAACACGCGAATGGTTCGCTTGGAGCCGGGACCCGCTAACACTCGAGTGTCCTTACACTACCGGCACAATGACTCAGACGCTTACTGAGTGGGAGATTTTGATCCGGACCCGGATTACCCTCCACCTAGGTGTCGAATCACACGACGAAGAGACCCCATAACCGCAGACGTGAGTGGGACAATCCTGTACACACCAACATCGACCCCAAGCTTACCGCGCCCACCTTCACCGGTAAGTTGATCCGGAAGCATACCTCGATTGGGAGAAAAGAATGGTGGGATCATAAAAGAGTGAGCTTTGCTGTTGCTCAACTCACGGACAATACCTTATCCGGGTGGGATCGCGACCTAGCCGAACGAAGACGCCACCACTATAACGAAGTCGCCACTTGGGACGAGATGAAATTTAACCTAAGGAGAAGGTTTGTGCCAACATATTATCATAGAGACTTACAGAAAATGTTTCGTAAGTTGGTTTAGGGAAATAGGTCTGTAGAAGACTACTTTGAAGAATTTGAAAGCTTGAAAATTTGGTTAGAAATCGAAGAACCCGAGGAGACCATTATGGAACAATTCTTAGATGGTTTGCAAGACCACATAGGTAGGAAGGTAGAAAGGCAGCCGTATCACGAGTTAAGGGAGTTATTGCATTTCGCAATACAAGTTGAACAACACATAAAGAGAAAGACGATCGTGCCCAGTCGCCCTAAGTACAACGCTCCCTGGAACACGCCCACCCCGAGACCTCAAGACAAGGGCAAAAATATTGAGACTGAGACTCGTCCTAAGAGAGCTAATCAAGGATCAACAAATAATCCAATATATGAGGTTAGTAAGGCTCCAAATACTTGTAGAACCCGTGACATTGTGTGCGCCATGTGTCAAAGTTACAGACACATGGCTAGAGAATGTCTGAACCGCAGGGTAATGGTTGTCACCAAGGGCGGAGAGTATGAATCACAAGATGAGGATGAGATTGAGGTAGAGGAAGCTGTATGAGAGGCTGAGGAGACTGTCGCATACCCGGACGTAGGGCAATTCCTTGTAGCTTGCTGTGTCCTAAACTCTATGGTCGTGCCAGATGAAACCGCACAAAGAGAAAACATCTTCCACTCCAGATGTACCATAAGCGGCAAGGTATGTAGCATTATTATAGATAGTGGTGCTTGTACTAACGTGGCTAGCAAGTCCTTGGTCAAAAAATTAGGACTCACCACCACAGAACACCTGATGTCGTACCGCTTGAGATGGCTCAACGACAATATAGAGATCAAAGTCTCCGAGCAAGTGACTGTGCTTTTCTGCATTAGAACATACCAAGACCATGCACTATGTGATGTAGCTCCCATGCAAGCTGGACATCTCCTACTTGGCCGAGCTTGGCAGTTTGATAAAAAGGCTCTACACAACGGGTGCACCAACTTTTATTCGTTTGTGCATGACAAGCGCAAGTATAGCTTGGCGCTCTTGACCCCTGCTCAAGTGCATGAGCTCCAGCTAAAGATGGTTCAGTCCACCAAGGCAAGTAAACCTTCTCTATTTGTGACTCCGAGTGTTATAGAGAAAACCTTGTGTGCCAATCAAACTGTGCTACTAATGCTCTTCAAAGAGAATGTGTATCTAGAGATGTCTTGTGCAGATTCACCACCAAGGGTCTGTGAGCTCTTAGAACAATTTAATGATGTGTTCCTCAAGGAAACACCAGCTGGCTTACCTCCAATCCGAGGCATAGAACACCAAATTGACTTTGTTCCCGGCTCCGCCCTACCAAACCGTGCGGCTTATCGCATCAATTCGCAAGAAGCTAAGGAACTAGAGCGACAAGTTCATGAGCTATTGGACAAATGATACATCCGAGAAAGCCTTAGTCCATGTGTTGTTCCGGTCTTGCTCGTGCCAAAAAAGGATGGGACATGGAGGATGTGTGTGGATTGCCGTGTAATCAATAACATCACCATCAAGTACCGACATCTCATTCCCCGTTTAGACGACATGCTAGACGAACTTCATGGAGCCACCGTCTTCTCCAATAGGTCTTGAACTTCTTGGATGTATCCTTTGTCAAATAGGTCTTGAACTTGTCGCTCTAGTTCCTTAGCTTCTTGCGGATTGATGCGATAAGCCGCACAGTTTGGTAGGGTGAAGCCGGGAACAAAGTCAATTTGGTGTTCTATGCCTCGGATGGGAGGTAAGCCAGATGGTGTTTCCTCGGGGAACACATCTTTAAATTGTTCTAAGAGCTCACGGACCCTTGGTGGTGAATCTGCACAAGACATCTCTAGGCACACATTCTCTTGGAAGAGCATTAGTAGCACGGTTTGCTTAGCACACAAAGTTTTCTCTATTACACTCAGAGTCACAAATAGAGAAGGTTTGCTTACCTTGGTGGACTGAACCATCTTTAATTGGAGCCCATGCACTTGAGCAGGGGTCAAGGGCGCCAAGTTATACTTGCGCTTGTCATGCACAAACGAGTAGAAGTTGGTGCGCCCGTTGTGTAGAGCCTCCTTATCAAACTGCCAAGGTCGTCCAAGTAGGAGATGTCCAGCTTGCATGTGAGCTACATCACATATTGTCTGGTCATGGTATGTTCCAATGCTGAAAGGAACGATCACTTGCTCAGATACTTTGATCTCGACCTTGTCGTTGAGCCATCTCAAGCAGTACGGTCTCGGGTGCTTAGTGGTGGTGAGTCCTAATTTTTTAACCAAGGACTTGCTACCCATATTATTACAAGCACTACTATCTATAATAAGACTACATACCTTGCTGCTTATGGTACATCTCGAGTGGAAGATGTTTTCTATTTGTGCGGTTTCATCCGGCACGACTAGGACGTGGCCAGCTACAAGGAATTCCCCTACGTCCGGGTATGCTACAGTCTCCTCACCATCTCCTACAACTTCATCTACTTCCATCTCATCCTCATCTTGTGATTCATACTTTACGCCCTTGGTGACAACCATTACCCTTCGGTTCGGACATTCTCGCCATGTGTCCGCGACCCTGACACTTGAAGTACACGATGTCACGGGTTCTAGTAGTGTTTGGAGCCTTACTAACCACAAGTATTGGATTCTTGGTTGATCCTTTATCATCTCTCTTAGGACGAGTCTCGGGCTCAATATTTTTGCCCTTATCTTGCGGTCTCGGGGCGGGCGCGCTCCAGGGAGCGTTGTACTTGGGACGGCTGGGCGTGGCCATCTTCCTCTTTATATGTTGTTCAGCTTGTATGGCGAAATGCAATAACTCCCTTAGCTCATGATATGGTTTCCTTTCTACCTTCCTAACTATGTGGTCTTGCATACTATCTAATAATTATGCCATAATGGCCTCATCGGGTTCTTTGGTTTCTAGCTGGTTCTTCAAATTTTCAAACTCTTCAAAGTAGTCTTCCACGAACCTATTTCCATGTACCAACTTACGAAACCTTTTTTGTAAGTCTCTATGGAAATATGGAGGCACATACCTTCTCCTTAGGTTAAATTCATCTCTAACCAAGTGGTGACTTGGTTATAGTGGTGGCGTCTTTGTTCGGCTAGGTCACGATCCCACCAGGACAAGTCGTTGTCTATGAGTTGAGCAGCAACAAAGCTCATTCTTTTATGATCCGCATAATGGTAGCACTCAAAGATGTACTCCATTCTTTTCTCTCAATCAAGGTATGCTTCCAGATCGACCTTATCGGCGAAGGTAGGCGCGGTAAGTTTTGGTTCAATTTTGGTGTGTACCGGATTGTCCCGCTCACGTTTGCGTTATGGAGATCTCTTCCTTGTGTGATATGACGCCTACGTAGAGGGTAATCCTGATTCTCATCAAAGTTTCCCTCTCGGTAAGCGTCCGATTCATCGTCCATTCGAGTGTTGATGGGTCTCGGCTCCAAGCGGTCCATTCGAGTGTTGATGGATTGAAGCTATGCTTGGTGATAGGAGCCTCGGTGGTGAGGTCTCGGATATAAATTCAACAGCTCGACCTTGGTGAGTCCAAACCGATGAAGACTAGTTTTTTTGGCGGATCCTTCAAGTTGGAATCCTCAAAATCTTGACTCGTCTCTCGTTCTTGAATCCACAAAAGAAAGAGAAGGTGGCTAAGTATCTTAACAAAGAAGTGTTTTTACGTCTTTCAAGTCTGAAAAATACAAAGGAAGGCTTGAGCTTATATAGGCTCAATGTACAACGGTAATATTCTTAAAATAGGAAGGAAATATCACATAATTAAGTCTCCAACGGACAAGTGATGAGGACCGTCGATCTTAGAGCTGTTGGAGAAGATTTGGTGATCGACGGATATGGAAAGTCTTCAATGAGGAGGATTCACCTATTCATGTGCGTTCTGGAGCATGAGAAGACTCTCCTGGATGCTTCTGAATGTCTTAGAGTGTCTCCTTGTCTCCACACATAAGTCTGCAAGCTCTTAAGAGAAGTGGCTCCCGGACTTTCCTTAAACATATTCGGTTTGGCCCTTCTTCTTGTAAAGCGGGTATCTGGAGGATCCGTCGGGCTTTTGATGCGTTCTTGGTCATTTTAGATCACTAAAAGGCCCAATAATAATCTCCAAGTCGTCCGGAGTGAAGGCCGCTCCTGAGATGTGCTATGTTGCTCGAAAGTTGACGTTGTCGCGCTTAAGGCCTTAGTGCAGAAGGTCCAACTTGTAAAATTCATAACTTTCGGCTCCAAGCTTTGATTGGGCTGATTGAACCTCGAGTAGTTAGATGATTGAGTCAGGAATCCATATAAATAAACTCCATGTTCTAATTCTCTTGGTAGCGTCTGGAGCCTCTTGATAAGTGAGCGTATGTCTTCATGATCCTCTAGGGAAGGTTGTTGACGTGAAATCCTTGTTTGCTGCTCCGGTTCTTGAGTGTTGGGTGAGGCATTGAGTTTAGACAGCTGAAGCATGTCAAATAAACTTGTCTCCCCTTTGTCTTTGACATGTTTCCCAAGGAAGGCCGTCTCCCCTTTATCTTTGGAGTATTTAGCCTGAAACTCGACAACCGAGTCTAAGTCTTGTCATGCATCCGATGGTCTTAGGATCCTACCATCGAGGATCCTATTACTTGGAGTTGGGCCAACATTTCAGCTAGGGTGGTGATAAAGACGTTTTCACGGTGTTTTCTCAAATACCAAACTGTCTATCTAATCAATTGCAGTACAGTATGGTGTCAATCCACTGGGAGAGTAACTAGCAATCAAGATGTAATCTACTTATCCTAATATAAGCCAGATTCGGTTTAGTGAGTGGTAATCTATCCTAGGTGACAACGAAATCTTAAAACAGAATGCTAAAAACGAAACATGAAATTAGAATGTAGAAACAGAGCATGTTTAATAATAAAGCGATAGTAAAACTAATAATGAAGTGCAACACAGAATCTCAACCTAAAAGAAGAGTATTAAAATCACGAAAATTCAATAGAGGGAAAACGGGTTCTCGAGGTTTAGGATCAATGATTAGGGTATTCCTAGGGGTTCCAGACTTATTTATCAACCTATTTAGATGACCTCTAAGCAAGGAATCCTAAAAGACAACCTGACTTGACTCTCGCCCAACGATTGGAAATTCAAGAGGCTTTAAGTATGGACCTTACAAAGCCTAATAACACCCTAGACAATCAATCTCTTGAGCTAGGAAGATGCTATCTTAACTTAAGCATGTTCAAGTGATTCCCCAAACGCCTCTCGGGGGAGATTCACCAAGAGATCGAATTTCAATTGATCAGAAAGAAACAAGCATTAAGAACACTTAAATTAAAGAGATCTAAGACCTTAATTAAACATAAACAAATCTGGAAATCCCTAAGTTTTCCCCTAATCTCACCCTTTCCTCAAGAACCCTAGACTAACTTACTCAGAATTCATGAAATAAAACATAGACTTAAAATCGAAAATTAATTGCATAAACTTAAGACTAAAAATCGTAAATGCCTTTGTAAAGATAAGACTCGAAATTTGCTAGAAAAGATTGTAATTAAAACTTGAAATTCTATTACAATTTATAGATCAAAAGATCTTAAAGAAAAAGGAAAAATACTTAATGAGAAAAAGGAAAAATTCCCTAGAAAGAAAAAATGGGAAATTCCTTTAAAAAGTGAAAAGGAAATTTTCTTAAGAAAGAAAATAAAAAAAGCCTAATATAGTTGGTGGGCTTGCACAAATGGGTCTTGATGGGCCTTTTCCGCAGAGAAGCCCAAGAAGTCAATCTTCGTCCAAAGTCTTAGTTCTGGTCCGCAAATTCACTCGACCAAGTGATGGTCGAGTGTCATGCTCGAGTGTCAGAGACTCGAGTGCCAAATCTTCTAGTTCGCATTCTGAACTTCAACCTTAGGCCAGACGATTCCTCATTGGTCTTCTTGTAATCCGAAATACTCCGTGATAAGCTCCAAAAAGTACCTAAAAATCCCTTTTATGCAATGTATGCAATGCCCAACACTAATAATGCAAATTATGCTAAAAAGAACCTAAAACAATGATAACAATGCAAGTATGAATGCAAAACATGCTAAATAATGGTCCTAAAATGTGGTAAAATGCAGACACATCAACTCCCTCAAACTTAGTCTTTGCTTGCCCTCAAGCAAATATGCATCGAACTAAGAAGGAAGAGAAGTTGCTGACAATGGGAACATCTTACTTAAACAAACGACTTGCCAAACTGAAAAACCGTAATCCAAAAGTGAAACCTCATTCTTTTGCAAGAACCACAATTTACTTTCATCAAGGCTTAACATAAAAACCGAATATTCCCTAACACTTAGTCGGACTCTTAAGAAACTCAGATTCGAAACCTATTTCTTTCAAGTGCAGTCCGCAAGAGGGGCTATTGATCAAAGACCTTGGGATTCAACTTCCTCAAATTCAGCTAGTCACTATGGTTTAAGCATTTTCGATCACTTCTCAACTCCTACTCGTTTTTATTGGCTTTAGCTTTATCAATGAAGCACGAAAAAGTACGGGTTTACGCACAGTCCCGGTTCACCTTAGGCATCGATGTATTAGCTTTATCAATGAGACGCGAAAAAGTACGGGTTTACGCACAGTCCCGGTTCATTTTAGGCGATATCGAAATGGTTTTATTGATGAACACAAGAAGGTACGGGTTTACGCACAATCCCCGTTCATCTTAGACCATATATTTTGAGCCGAGTTGAGAAGGATGATTCTATATTCACCTTATGCTTTTCTTTTTACTTAGCTAGCTGAACGTAAGGAAGGATCTTATGCAATGTATCTCAAGCCCCTAATTTGGAAAAAATAGAATTCGATTATGAGGTAACAAATCAGGTTCTTTTCGAGACACAACCTAAGTATCGGTTTCAAAGGTCAATGATCTACCAATCAGTGTTCAAGAGGGAAAAAATGCGAGTCTAAGAGTTCACTATGGTTACTAGCCAATCAACCTAGCAAGTCTACCTATCTAGCAAAATGATACCCGAAATTCTAGACTCAATCCTATATGAATGCAATGCACCTACATGAACACTCTGTTTTTTACTTATGTTTTTTCGATTTTTTTCAAATTTTTATGGGTTTTTTATGTCTTAGATGTAATGCAGTCTAAAAATATGCTAAAGAAAATATTTTTGGTTTTTCTATGCCTTAGATGTAATGCAAATGATCAAATGCAAAGAATAAAAACTAAGAATCATAGAAAACAAAGTCAAATATCCTCTAGAACCCTCCCCCAAACTTAAATCACATAGTCCCTTGTGTGTATAAAAGTCCGAAAGAGGATCCTAGACCAGCACGTCAAGAGAACAATATGAAAAAGCAAGTCAAGTGAAAAATATGCAAAAGCAAGTCAAGTGAAAAATATGCAATGGTATTTACAATGAAAGGAAGGGGTTTTTTGTACCTCTCTAGTAGTTCCAGTAGTCGGCTGCCACATTCCGCATGAGTTCCATATAGTGGTCATTGTGCCTCTGACGCTCGAGCGTTTTGGTCGAGTGATCGGATTGCTCGATCGATTGGTGCTCGAGCGGCTGGCTCGAGCTTGCTCCGGCTGCATCAAATGGTCTTCTATATGAGAAGGCTGCGGGGTTTGCAGAGGAGTGTCTAGCTGGTGCGGGTTGGTGCTGTCTTTCACGATCCGTGGATACGGAGGCTCTTCTTGGGCGAATTGTTGGTGGTGGTGGTGGTCCGCTGTTTCTTTCTAGAGCCGCCACTCTCCTACTTAGATCATCGTTTTCCTGCCTTCTAGCTTCGTCGCTTGCAGTCAGCTTCATCACCTTCTTCATCAACCATTTGTTCATCTTCTGCAAAAAGCATATGTGCTTGTGCGCTTCTCGAATTGGTTCTCCTTGACGTGGTGGCATCGTGTATTCTTCAAAACAATACGCCTCAGGATCCACTTCATCGCTGTTTGTTGGAGATGAACTCTGCTGAGGGCCATTGGGATCGTACAAGGCTTCTAAAGGCGGATTAAAATCCGTGTTTTGTCCCATCCTTATCGATGTGTACTCCCTGTTTGGCAAGAGTAGAAGAGCATTTGGTCTAAGTAAATGATGGAAAGAGTAAAGGAGCTTACCTCGAACTTCCGTCGTAGCCAAGAATTGACTCCTCCTTAAGTGATCGATGTTCATGAATCGAGGGTCAGCCCATTCTCTCTCATCGATTGGCACATTACATCTCTCCAGAATGCATGTGACAAGTCCGCCAATTGTGATCTTTCCATCACGTCCTCCAGTTTTATTATCCCTTGCCCAATCGCGGTATGTGACTAATTGGTTAGCAAATTGGATGGTTAAACCAGCACTGTTTCGATCTCCGATAATCGGGGATCTGTCGCTCTTTGTACCAACAATGTCTTTGAGAGCAGTCACCAGCATCTCCATTTCTCTTAGATTGATCGTTCCAGTAGTAAAACGTGAGAAAAATGTATTTGCAAGGATTCTTCGAAAATACCTCAAGGCCGGGTTTCGGATCAGTGATGCCTTAGATCGGGAGGACGAGAATCTGCTCCTTGTTGATGCAATCGACCGCCACACATCATCCAACTCTGTTCTATCGAAATCTGGTCCATAATTTTCGGACTCGGCTTTTGGGAACTCGAAGAGGTCTCTAAGTGCTTTGAAAGTCATTCGATAGTCCCTTCCTCTAATTGCAAAGAAGATGTAACCGCCACCTTGCCTTTCTTGAAGACTCTCGTTTTCTGCATCGTATAGAACGATCTGAACCGTCGCCAAAAACTGGAGAGTCTCCTCCTTGTATGCTCGCTGCGGATACTGCACAAATGTGGACAGCCCACAATTTTGTAACATGAGATCTACATCTCTGGTTATCCCCATTGCGGTCAGCGCCTCTTTGCATGGATAGCGGGTCCCTAAGAAATCCATCCTCCGCAGATCGTTTAGTGCTCTTACCGAGTTGTGCCTTTCCTTCATCTATTTTTCTCTTTTTCCGGCAAGGATTATCTCCCTTGCCTCTTCCGCCTCTCTTTCGCCATACCCATCTTCATGAAGCGTTTCAGCAACTAGGTCCGGGTCCATCTCGTCCTCATCCATGTATTCTCTTCTTTCTTCCGACTCATTTTCAGATTGCACCTCTAACCTTCTCTTCTCCTTTCTGCCAGGTTTGTTCGCGGTCCTAGAAGACTCTCCTTGGGCAGGATTGCTTCTTGACCGAGCATTATTCTTGGCTATAAGGCGGAGGAGGTTAGTTTTGCTGGATTTGCCGTCAGTCATGGTGAAAGTTGATCGGAAAAAGAGTAAGTGTTCTGACGCTCGAACTGGACACTCGAGTTGAGGTGATCGAGTGTAGTGGATGAACAGAAAGAGAGACGATTTGCTTCTGTAAAAGAGAGAAAAACTAGAGAGAAATGTTAGAGAGAGAGTGTATTTCGTGTGAATGAAAGGAGAGAGGTCCCTCCTCCTTTTATAGAGGAGGAAAAACAAAGGGGGAGTCTTTTCAAATTCAAAATTTGAACTTGGATTAAATCAAATCTTTTGAATTAAATGGAAAAGATATTGCATTAAAGAAAGATTTAACACATTTTTCGGAGTAAATGTCTCCCCTTTCTCAGCGTTTGGCAGTTATAGGCTTTGGAGGCATGTGAATAGGCATGAAGGCGGGACGCTCGAGCTTGACACTCGAGCAGGTTTGGTCGAGTGTCAGTCTGCCAAATGATGGATGATGCTCGAGTGGGACACTCGACCAGGCGTGGTCAAGTGTTGTCCCATCTTGTCGGTTCTGACCGCACTTGTCCTATATGGGCCCCACTTTCCTGTAAAAGAGTACAAAAAACCTTCCAAGTGCATGTAAGACGAAATAGATGCAAGTAAAAATGTAAAATAGCAAATATATGTAAAGAAGATATGTGAAAAAAAATTGAATGTATATACAGAGGATACCTTTGGGATTGCCTCCCAACTGCGCTTGTTTATAGTCTCAAGCTCGACTTCCTCTTATTTATTGGAGAGGAGAGGGTTCGTCGAGCAGAACCGAAGTTCCCTCGGGAATTGTGTTGTTGGCCAAATAAGGCTTCACTCTATGACCGTTCACAGTGAATCCTTCTCCATTGCCATTGGCTAAAGTGACTGCTCCATAGGGTAAAACTTGCAGTACTTTGAACGGACCAGACCACTTCGATCGCAATTTTCCAGGAAATAGCTTGAGTCTTGAGTTAAAGAGAAGTACTTGATCACCAACTTTGATTTTTTTCCGCTGGATCTTTTTGTCGTGAGCTGCCTTTGTGCGATCTTTGTATGCTTTTGAGCTATCATATGCTTCAAGTCTGATTTCTTCAAGCTCATGTAGATCCATCTGCCTCTTTTCTTGTGCTATCTTGATATCGAAATTTAAGAGTTTGGTTGCCCAAATTGATTTGTACTCTAGCTCTACCAGCAAATGGCAGGATTTTCCATAAAGCAATTGAAAAGGTGTGCGGCCAATAGGTGTTTTGAAAGCAGTCCTATAGGCCCAAAGAGTATCATATAATTTGGCGGCCCAATCACGTTTTGACAGCCCAACTATCTTCATCAAAATCGATTTGATCTGTCTATTAGAGACTTCAACTTGTCCGCTGGTTTGAGGATGATAAGGAGTTGCCACTTTGTGTTTAACCCCATGTTTCCTAAGCAAATTCTCGAAAACCTTGTTGACAAAGTAGGATCCTCCATCGCTGATCACAACTCTTGGTATACCAAATCTGGGAAATATAATGTGTTTGAAAAGCTTAAGTACCACTTTCGCATCGTTTGTAGGAGCTGCAATAGCTTCTACCCATTTAGAGACATAGTCCACAGCAACCAGAATGTAGCTGTTCCCTAAAGAAGGAGGCTTAAATGGTCCCATGAAATCGATTCCCCAACAATCAAACACTTCTATTTCCAAGATCGGACTCTGCGGCATCTCATTCCTTTTGCTTATACTACCCATTCTTTGACAGCAATCACATCTGGATATGAACTCTTGGCAGTCTTTGAAAATTGATGGCCACCATAACCCGGATTGAAGGATTTTCTGTGCTGTTTTGAATGCAGCAAAGTGTCCTCCATAAGTAGATCCATGACAGTGTTCTAATATTCCATTGACTTCCTCTTCTGATACACATCTTCTGAACAGTCCATCAGATACTTGCTTGTAGAGATAAGGTTCATCCCAAAAATACTGCCTTACATCCCTGAAGAATTTCTTCCTTTGATGGTAACTCAGGGTTTTAGGTAGTTCTCCTCCGACCAAATAGTTTACCAAGTCGGCATACCATGGTAAGCAGGTTCCCACAAACTTTGATCCGATCGAAAAATGTCCTCTTTGTCTGTGGGCCCGACACTCGAGCAGGTGGTGCTCGAGTGTCATGGTCGAGTGTTCGGTGGAAAAACTCAATAGTTACTCTTCAGGCATAGAATCATTCATTGGAAGGGCTTCTTCAACCTGTATCCTCGATAAGTGATCAGCAACACCGTTTTCAATCCCTGGTTTATCGACTATCTCCATGTCGAATTCTTGCAGCAACAAAATCCACCTAAGCAGTCTAGGCTTAGCATCCTTCTTTTTCATCAAGTATCTTAGAGCTGCATGATCAGTATGCACAATAACTTTTGATCCAACCAGATAGGACCTGAATTTCTCAAAGGCGAACACAACTGCAAGCATATCCTTCTCTGTGGTGGCGTATTTCACCTGGGCTTCGTCTAATGTTCTACTAGCATAGTAGATCACATTCAGTTTCCTATCTATCTTCTGTCCCATAACTGCCCCAACAGCATAGTCACTAGCATCACACATTATCTCGAAAGGGAGGTTCCAATCAGGGGCTTGGACTATTGGTGCTGTTATCAAGGCGTCTTTAAGTTCGAGAAAAGCCTTGAGGCATTCTTTGTCAAAGACGAAATCCGCCTCCTTGCAAAGGAGACGAGTCAAAGGCCTAGCAGTCTTTGAAAAATCTTTGATGAATCGCCTATAGAATCCTGCATGTCCCAAGAAACTCCTAATGTCCTTGACGGTTTTGGGCGGCTGCAGCTGGACCATCACTTCTATCTTAGCTTTGTCGACTTCAATGCCCTTCTCTGAAATCTTATGACCTAGAACGATGCCTTCTCTCACCATGAAGTGGCATTTCTCCCAATTAAGCACTAGATCCGTCTCAACGCACCTGGATAAAACCCTGCACAAGTTTGACAAACAAGAGGAGAAGGAAGAACCATAGACAGAAAAATTGTCCATGAACACTTCGACCATCTCCTCAATCAGATCCGAAAATATAGAAGTCATGCAACGTTGAAAAGTAGCAGGTGCATTACAAAGACCAAATGGCATTCTCCTATTTGTAAATGTACCATAGGGGCAAGTAAAGGTTGTTTTTTCCTGATCATTTGGATGTATAGGGATTTGGAAAAATCCACTATATCCATCAAGGAAACAGTAATATGAATGATTAGCCAACCTTTCTAGCATTTGGTCGATGAATGGCAAAGGATAATGATCTTTTCTAGATGCAGAATTCAATTTCCTAACATCAATGCACATCCTATGTCCGGTAACAGTTCTAGTTGGAATCAAATCATCATTCTCATTTCTAATGACAGTGACCCCTCCCTTTTTAGGCACACAATGCACAGGAGATACCCATTTACTATCAGAAATAGGGTAAATTATATCAGCATCTAACAGTTTTAAAATTTCCTTTTTAACGACCTCCTAGAATAAGATTCATTTTCAACGTGAATTCTATGTGTGCACAAGTCGGGAGAGATCCCTCTAATGTCAGATAGTGAATATTCTAGGGCTTTTCTAAACCGTCTTAATTCAGAAAGCAAAATGTCTAACTCATCATCCCTCAATGCATTATTTACTATTACTGGATAAGTAGAGTTAGATCCGAGAAATGTGTACCTGAGCCCAGAGGGGAGTGGTTTGAGTTCCACTTTCGGTGATTTGAGCTCCGACCAGTCGTCATCGATCTGATACTCGACCTTAGTGTGGTCGAGTGTTGTGGTCGAGTGTTGATTTCCAGAGGCTAAATCGGGATGCTCGAGCTCTGCTTGCTCGAGTATTGAGGTCGAGTGTAAGGTTTCGAACTGTTTTTCACTTTTCAGTGATTTGCAAGAGTCCAACAAGCCTTTGTAGACCTCAGTTTCTTCGTATATGTATCCATCACAATCGTCTTTTATCAAAGCAGTACCGAGGTGATCTTTCTCTATCAATTCCCCAAACAGGTCCTTTGAAAGATCATCTATCTCTTGCACCATGAACAGTTGACCCTCAATGGTCGGTTTTCTCATTATGTCGCTGATGCTGAAAGTCATCTTGAAATCTTTCCCAAGGTTGAGTTCGATTTCTCCTTTTGGCATATTGATCACAGCTCCTGCAGTGGCTAAGAAGGGCCTACCAAACAGCAAGGGGTCCTTTGGTTCTTCTCCCATATCTAGAACAACGAAATCCGTGGGGATTTCTACTCCTCCAACCCGAACTGGTAAATCTTCTAGAATTCCATGTGGAATCCTAACCGATCTGTCAGCTAGTACCAAGGATATCTTACAAGACTTGTACTTGTCGAACCCTAATCTTTTGGCGACTGTTAAAGGCATTAGGCTGATCGATGCCCCTAAATCACACAAGCAAATCCTGAATGTGAGAGGTCCAAGAGAGCATGGAATTGTGAACGTTCCTGGATCATCAAGCTTCTTAGGCACAACTTTTCTTTGTATAATAGCACTGACCTCATGTGTTAGCACAACCATCCCTTCGACTTCTTGTGTTATGTCTTTGACTGCATCCTTCAAAAACTTTTGATAAGGGGGCATTAGCATAAATGCGTCCAGAATTGGTATTTTTACTTCAACGTCCCTCATCTGCTTTTCAAAGAGAGCTTTGTACTTTTCTGCAACATCCTTTTTGAATCTCTGTGGAAAACGAAGTTGTGGTTCGAAAGGAGGTGGAGCAAACGGTTTCGGGTCTTTTTGTATGTCAGTTGTGTTTTTGGGCTGTGCTTCTGACACTCGAGCAGGTGGTGCTCGAGTGTGTTGGTCGAGTGTCATAGATTTCGGCTTTTCTGTGCTGATTTCTGTCTGTTCTTCGACCAAATCATCCTCCCCTTCCTGAAGGGCACTGTCCTCAGTGTTCTCCGTCGATTCAGCACGAATTAGCAATTCACGGCCACTACGGAGTGTAATGGCGTTGGCGTGATACTCCTTATGGTTTTGAACAGCTTTTCCAGGTAGCTGTCCGGTTTGTTTTATAGTTGATGAAGATCCTTGTTGATTCTCCACATATTTGAGACGGGCATTAAAAGTCTCAAACTTGCAGTTGAGTTCATTATGTGAAGCATCCATCTTAGCGTGTACTTCCGCAAATTTCCTTGTTAATTCGGAAGCGCTGGTTGTCTGTCCCTTTAGTATCTGCTGCAAGATGTCCATCACTTCAGGTGTTTGTTGTGGTGGTTGCGTGTTGTAACCAGGAGGTGGTTGGTGGTGTGTTTGTTGGTACTGTTGTTTTGGTATAAATGGTTTGGGTTGTGGTTGCGGGTGCGGTTTGTGGTGGGTACACCTGGTCGTTTGGATTTGCTACGTTTGTGTTTCTGTAGGAGAGGTTAGGGTTGGGTTTGTAGCTGTTGAATTGTCTGTAGTTGTTGTTTTGGTTCTGTACGAAATTGACATCTTCGACTTCATCATCGTCTTCTTCAAACCGTTCTAATTCACTGACATGGTGTACTTGCTTATGGTGAGCTGAAAGTAGTTTGTCCAATTTGTCTTGTATGGCTTTGAGCTCCTTTCTACTAACCATATATGAATCTGTTGCGCCTCTAGGAGTTCGATCATAGTCTTCACTGTATTGGCCATCTGCTTGAGCTAAATTCTCCACTAATTCCCATCCATCATCGACATCCTTATTCAGAAAATTCCCATTGTTGGCTGTGTCTAGCAACATACGTATCTTGGGAATGACACCTCTATAGAGAGTACTAAGAAGAGACTCAGTAGTGAAACCATGATGAGGACATTGTGATTGGTACATCTTGAATCGTTCCCAAGCCTCAGAGAATGTTTCGGAATGGTTTTGCTTGAAACCAGAGATGGAATTGCGAAGTTTCGCAGTTCTGGAGTTGGAAAAGAATTTGCCTAGAAACGCTTGTTTGCAGGCATCCCAAGATGTAATAGACCCTTGTGGCAAGTGCTTTTCCCATAGATGTGCTTTGTCTCCAAGAGAGAAAGGAAACAATCGCAATTTCAGAGCATCTTCACTAACCCCATTTAAATTAAAGAGATCTAAGACCTTAATTAAACATAAACAAATCTGGAAATCCCTAAGTTTTCCCCTAATCTCACCCTTTCCTCAAGAACCCTAGACTAACTTACTCAGAATTCATGAAATAAAACATAGACTTAAAATCGAAAATTAATTGCATAAACTTAAGACTAAAAATCGTAAATGCCTTTGTAAAGATAAGACTCGAAATTTGCTAGAAAAGATTGTAATTAAAACTTGAAATTCTATTACAATTTATAGATCAAAAGATCTTAAAGAAAAAGGAAAAATACTTAATGAGAAAAAGGAAAAATTCCCTAGAAAGAAAAAATGGGAAATTCCTTTAAAAAGTGAAAAGGAAATTTTCTTAAGAAAGAAAATAAAAAAAGCCTAATATAGTTGGTGGGCTTGCACAAATGGGTCTTGATGGGCCTTTTCCGCAGAGAAGCCCAAGAAGTCAATCTTCGTCCAAAGTCTTAGTTCTGGTCCGCAAATTCACTCGACCAAGTGATGGTCGAGTGTCATGCTCGAGTGTCAGAGACTCGAGTGCCAAATCTTCTAGTTCGCATTCTGAACTTCAACCTTAGGCCAGACGATTCCTCATTGGTCTTCTTGTAATCCGAAATACTCCGTGATAAGCTCCAAAAAGTACCTAAAAATCCCTTTTATGCAATGTATGCAATGCCCAACACTAATAATGCAAATTATGCTAAAAAGAACCTAAAACAATGATAATAATGCAAGTATGAATGCAAAACATACTAAATAATGGTCCTAAAATGTGGTAAAATGCAGACACATCAGGTGGAAGCCTCAGTTAGGGTTTCCATGTTTTCAAACAAGAAACAAGTAGTTATCCTTTTTTATTTTTGTCTTTTTAGATTGAGAACTAAGAACCCTACCCGTCACAAGCAAGATATAGATTGGATCTTTAAGCAAACAATGGTTAATTTACTTGAGAATGTATCTAGCAACCTATGAGAAAGTGATGACGGTATCAAAATTAAATAGAGCAAAAAGTAAAAATAGATACAACCTTCTAGGAAATATTTGCTCTAATACCAAAATGATACGAGCTTCAAGATGCTTCTCTAAGGTTGATGGGAGCAGGTTCTTATCCAAGTGAACCGAGTGTACTTCCTTGGTAAGAAAAGTCGGGGACACGGAAGGGGTTGTTTGAGGAGTGATAACAAGGTTTTCGCGTGTTTCTCAAATAACATATTGTTATGTAATCAATTGCAATACAGTATGGTGTCAATCCACTGGGTGAGTAACTAGCAATCGGGATGCAATTTACTTATCCTAATCTAAGCCAGATTCGATTTTAGTGAGTAGCAATCTAATCTAGGTGCGAATGAAATGTTTAAAACAAAGTGCAAAAACATAGCAATAGCAAAACAGAGTAAAGTGCAAAACAGAGTAATTGTAAAACAGAGTTTTAACCTAAAAACAGAGTATTAAGGTCCACGAATATTCAATAGGGAAAAGGGGTTCTCGAGGTTAAGGATCAATGATTAGGGTATTCCTAGGGGTTCCAGACTTGTTTATCAACCTATTTAGATGACCTCTAAGCAAGGAATCACAAAGTAATCACATTCATTCTCATGCAATGGGACCTCTCCTGAACAACAACCCGACTTGACTCTCGCCAACGATTAGAAGTTCAAGAGGTGTTAAGATCAAACATAAACAAATATGGAAATCCCTAAGTTTTCCCCTAATCTCACCCTCTCCTCAAGAACCCTAATTTAACTTATTCAGAATTCATGAAGAAGAACTTAAACTTAGAATTGAAAATCAATTGCATAAACTTAAAGATTTGTGTAAAAGAGAATTTGATATTGCTTAAGGGAATTGAAAATTGCTGGAAAATATGATATATTAAAAGTGGAAATTCTAGTACAATTTATAGATCAACAAAGATCTTAAGTTTTAAAGAAAAAAGGAAAACTACTTAAAAAGTAAAAAGGAAAATTGGTTAAAGAGAAGAAAGGAAAATTCCCTAGAAAGAGAAATGGAAATTTCCTTGAAAAGAAAAATAGAAAGAAGGCTAAAACATTATTGGGCTTGCATCTTTACATAAAGGGGTATTAATGGGCCCTTTTCACAAAGAAGCCCAAAAGGTCAACTATGGCAAAAAAGTCAACATTCTGGTGTGAAGAACCACTCGACCAAGTGATGGTCCAGTTTCATGCTCGAGTGTCATGGACATATGCCAAATCTTCTAGATCACATCCTGAACTTCAACTTTAGGCCAGCCGTTTATTCATAGGTCTTCTTGTAGTCCGAAATACTTCATGATATGCTCCAAAAAGTGCCTAAAAATACCCTTTATGCAATGTATGCAATGCCCAACACTAAGTATGTAAATTATGCCTAAAAGAACCTAAAACAATGATAATAATGCAAGTATGAATGCAAAACATGCTAAATAATGCCCCTAAAATGTGGTAAAATGCAGACACATCAAGGAGCGATCCACAAGAAGGATGGTGGGGTTCTTGATACACTCAAGCACACTCTAAATCAAGGAGAAACCTCTCGAGATCTTGTAGTGTGTTCTAAGTCTTAGACAAACAACTAAGGTTACTAATGACTAGGGATTTCTCTTTGAGAAAATTGTGTTATTTATTGATATCAAAGTTGGGTGCATTGTTACATGGCTGCAAGGGGACCTTATATAGGGGTCCTATCAACTAGCCTGAAAGTCGACTCACTTACAGAAAAAGGAAATAAGAAAAATGGTGAATTTCTAACTTAGTGTTTTGGTGCCTTATTAAATGAAAATAAAAGCCCAAAAAAGTCTATGGGGCTTAAGACTCTCTATCCTAAGGTGATGGAGCTGTTGGGCTTGGCGTTCCTGCAAAAACATTTATCGTAAACACAAAACAAACTTTGTAGGGCACGATAAAAGGTCAAGTCTTGTCGGTTACTTCCAGCTTAGGTCTTGTCGATTATTGGTCCTCTTGGTCAGCTTCTAAAGGGTCTTGAAGGTCTTGGTTCTTCTCTTGTTGTGTTGCTTGGTCTTGACTTGTTTTCTTGACCTTTCCCGCGCTCCTCGGCGAAATTCTGATATCGATCTTGGAGAGTTCCGGGAAGGGAGCATTCTTAGAGCGTTTCGGGGAGGACGTGTTCTCCTCCTTGTTCAAGATGTTAGCCATAGATTCTCCTAGCTGTTCTCTAAGCTTGCGTGTCCTAGCTCGAGTCATTGGCCTGCCTAGTTCAACTGGCTTGATACCCTGATCAACAAGGCTTGTAAGATCTATTTAGTCTTGGCTGACAGGTCCGTAAGCATTCCGCATGGCATTTGAGAAGATTTGCCTGTCCGAGTTGAGGGGATTGAGATTCCAACAGACTTTGTGGTTCTTGATATGGGAGAAGAGCCTAGGGACCCTTTACTATTCGAAAGACCATTTTTAGCTACAGTAGGGGCAGTAATCAATGTGCCGAAAGGAGAAATCTAACTGAACTTGGGAAAGGACTTTAAGATGACCTTCAACATTCAAGATGTAATGAGGAAACCTACTATTGAAGGCCAGTTGTTCGTGATTCAAGAGATAGATGGTCTATCGGATCAGTTGTTTGAGGAACTAGTGGAAACATATCACCTTCATACTGCTTTGACAAAAGAGTGTCAAGATGGGTACATTCATTTGGAAATAGAGGGATACAGGAGGATGATGGACTCCAACAAACCTATGAAAGAGATGAGTCTGAGTGAGAATGCATTTGAGATTGGAGTTTTATCAAAAAGGGTCACTAGAAATGATTTATGTGATAAACCAGAACACTCGACCGCAACACTCGACCAGTGCTTGGTCGAGCGTCATGATCCAAACCCAGAAAAGCTACGCTCGACCCACACGTTCGACCAAGATGGGCTCGAGCGTAGTGTAGACACTGATTCTGATGATTGCTCTGAGTCGAAATCCCCCAAAGTGGACCTCAGGTACGCATTCCTCGGGACTAATTCAACTTATCCTGTTATAGTGAACGATGCATTGAATGATGAGGAAATAAGTAGGCTGCTCTCTGAATTAAAACGGTTTAGGAAAGCTTTGGGATATTCTCTTGCTCACATTAGGGGAATTTCACCAGATTTATGCACTCATAGAATTCACCTTGATAATGAGTCTTAATCTAGCAGGGAACCTCAAAGGAGATTGAATCCAAATCTGAAAGAAGTAGTTAAAAAAGAGATCTTGAAATTACTTGATGCTAGTATCATTTACCCTATTTCAGATAGTAAATGGGTTTCCCCAGTGCATTGTGTTCCAAAAAAGGGAGGATTAACTGTTGTTAGGAATGAGAATGATATTATTATACCTACTAGGATTGTCACTGGGCATAGGATGTGCATAGACTTTAGAAAGCTGAATTCTGCATCTAGAAAAAATCATTATCCTCTGCTTTTCATCGACCAAATGTTAGAAAGATTTGCTAATGACTCATATTACTGCTTTCTTAATGGATATAGTGGATTTTTCTAAATCCCTATACATCCAAATGATCAAGAGAAAACAACATTTACTTGCCCTTATGGAACATTTGCATATAGGAGAATGTATTTTCGTTTATGTAATACACCTGCCACTTTTCAATGTTGTATGACTTCGATATTTTCATATCTGATTGAGCGTAAGGTTGAGGTGTTCATGGACGATTTTTCTGTCTATAGCTCTTCCTTCTCCTCTTGTTTGTCAAATTTATGCAGGGTTTTATCTAAGTGCGTTGAAACGGATCTTGTTCTCAAGTGGGAAAAATATTATTTCATGGTGCAAGAGGGTATTTTTTCGGGTCAGAAGATTTCAGAGAAGGATATTGAGGTTGATAAAGTTAAGATAGAAGTGATGATGCAGTTGCAGCCCCTAGAACGGTTAAGGATATCCAAAGCTTCTTGGGTCATGCGGGGTTTTATAGACCCTTTATTAAGGATATTTCCAAGATAGCTAGGCCTCTAACTCGTCTTCTCTGCAAGAAGACCGAGTTCTCTTTTGATGAGGAGTGTCATAAGGCCTTTTTAAAGCTAAAAGAAGCCTTGATAACAGCACATATTGTTCAGGCACCAGAATGGACCCTTCCTTTTGAGATAATGTGTGACGCTAGTGATTATGCTGTTGGAGCAGCTCTGGGGCAGAAGAAAGACAAGAAACTCGATGTTATATACTACACTAGTAGAACATTGGATGATGCTCCGGTTAAGTATGCCACAACCGAGAAGGAATTACTTGCAGTAGTATTTGCCTTTGAGAAATTTAGGCAATATCTAGTTTGATCAAAGGTTATAGTGCATACAGATCATGCAGCTTTGAGGCCTTTGATGAAGAAGAAGGATGCTACGCCTAGATTGCTTAGGTGGATTTTGTTGCTGCATGAATTCGATTTGGAAGTGGTGGACAAACTCGGGGTGGAAAATAGCGTTGCATATCACCTATTTAGGATGCAGCTGAAGGGATCATGACCCATGGATGATGATATGCTGGAATAACAACTTTTGAGTTTCTCAATTCAACACTCGACCACGACGCTCGACCACCATGTGGTCGAGCGTTCGTTCACTGGTCGGGAACAATGTTTTGGATCAATATCTAGGCTTGCTGGAATTTGCTTACCATGGTACGCTGACTTGGTAAACTTTTTGGTGGTCGGAGAACTTTCTAGAACCTTGAATCCTTACCAAAGGAAGAAGTTCTTTAGAGACATCAAACAATATTTTTGGGATGAGCCGTATCTCTTTAAGAAGGGGTCTGATGGGCTCTTTAGGAGATGTGTGGCAGAAGAAGAAGTAAGAGGGATACTAGAGCATTGTCATGGATCCACATACGGTAATCATTTTGCTACCTTTAAAACGGTACAGAAAGTTCTTCAATCTGGTTTGTGGTGGCCATCCATGTTTAGAGACTCCCAAGAGTTTATTTCCAAGTGTGATCCTTGTCAAAGGATGGGAAGCATAAGCAAGAGGAATAAGATGCCTCCGAATCCTATCTTGGAGATAGAAGTGTTTGAATGTTGGGGAATATATTTTATGGGACCCTTTAACCCACCATCTAATGGGAACAGTTATATCTTGGTGGTTGTAGATTATGTCTCAAAGTGGGTAGAAGCCATTCTCTGCCTTACAAATGATGCTAAAGTAGTGTTGAAATTTTTCAAAAACATCATATTTCCCAGATTTCGAGTGCCAAGAGTGGTAATTAGCAGTGGAGGATCCCATTTCATCAACAAAGTCTTTGAGAGTTTGCTCAAGAAGCATGGGGTTAAACACAAGGCGGCAACTCCTTACCATGCTCAAACTAGTGGGCAGGTAGAGGTGTCTAATAGACAGATCAAGTCTATTCTAGCTAAAATAGTTGGGATCTCTGGGCGTGATTAGGCAGCCAAACTAGAAGACACTATTTGGGCTTATCGGACTGCTTTTAAGACACCGATTGGGAGAACGCCGTTTCAGCTACTATATTGGAAGTCTTGTCACTTACCAGTTGAGATGGAGTACAAGTCAATTTGGGCGACCAAGCTTTTGAATTTCGAATGGAGGACAGCCCAAGAAAAAAGAAGTATCGATTTGCATGGATTAGAGGAAATCCGACTTGAGGCATATGACAGCTCCAAAGCTTATAAGGATCGCACTAAGGCAGTTCATGATAAGAAGATCCTGTCAAAACCGCTTAGAGCCGGCGATCAAGTGCTTCTTTTCAACTCCAGACTCAAGCTATTTCCCGGTAAACTTAGATCAAGATGGTCTGGTCTGTTCAAAGTCATAGAAGTCTTGCCTTATGGAGCAGTCACCATATCCAATAATAAGGGAGAATAATTCACAGTGAATGGCCATAGAGTCAAGCCATACTTGGCTAATGATGCAATTCCCGAGGGGACTTCAGTTCTTACCGATGAGCCACCTCATCTCCAATGAATATGAGGGAGTCAAGCTCGAGACTATAAACGGGCGCTATTGAGAGGGATTCCCAAAGATATCATTTGTATATATATTTTGTTTAGCATATAGTTTTAGCATATCCAAATTTTTTTGGTACTCTTGTAGATTTTATTTCATTTGCATTTATTTCATTTTGCATATGTTTGGAGGGTTTTTGTGTGTTTTGCAGACAATGTGGGGACAAAACAGGACGAGGAGGGGCCAAACTGGCGAGATGGGACAATGCACGACTAGCGTCTGTTCGAGGGTCCCACTCAAGCGTGTGTGTTTATCCTTTGGCAGACAACACTCAACCAGCATCTGGTCGAGCATCCCGCTTGAGTGTGCCTTCCTCTTGTCCAATCTGAAGCATGCACTCATGTACCTGACAAAAGTGAAGAAATAGACATAATGGGACGAAATTCACTGCGAAAAAAAAGAGGAAAAGAGAGTAAAACTATCTTTAATGTCATTATTTAATATTAAATTTGAAAGATTTGATTTGATCTTCATTTGAATTTGAATTTTGAAAAGGTTCCCCTCTTATCTCTTGCTCCCTATATAAAGAGGAGTACCCTCTTCCTTCTCATTCACTTCAATTCTCATTCTCTCACCAAATTCTCTCTCTAGTCTACATCTCTTTTGCATAAGCTAATAGCTGGAGTAAAGAAGATCTCATAGGTGGTTCTTGTCAGCACCAACCGGTCCACCGCAGAAAAGCACACGCTTGACCATTACGAGCTCGAGCGTCGACATCAAGCGTTTTCTCCACAACCTGTTCTGGAAAAATATCACCATGTCTTATCTGAAAGCACATCGTGCAATCCTTCTCTAAGGGTAACAAATAATGCGAGGTACAGAAGCCAACCTCACCAAGGAGAATCATCCAAGAGCAAATCGAAACCCAACAAGAAAGGGAGGAGGAAGTTGATTCCCCAATCAGCCAGTGAGACAGAGATGAGCTTGAATACATGGATGAAGAGAATGCGATGGTGGAGTATCAGGGGGGTGGACCTGATGAGGATATTGAGCCAGAATTTATCAAGGAAACACTCCATGCTGCTGGATATGAGAATGAGGAAGTCGATGAAGCTAGAGAGATTATGTTAGCTGGGCTAAGGGAGAAAGAATTGAAGAAGAATATTGATGTGAACAAGGCTTTCCAGGATTTGTAGAAAATAGATTTTGTTGGAACCCGCTATCCGTGCAAGGAAGCACTCGATGCCATGGGTCTTACTAGGGATGTGGATCTGTTACTGCAGAACTGCGGGTTGTCTACATCTGTTTCACTTACAGCTCGAGTATATAGAGACATCCAATTGCTAGCCATAGTCCACTTGGTTCTCTATGACCCTGGAAATATGAACCTTCAAGAGAAGCAAGGCGGTGGGTACATTTGTTTTACAATAAGGGGACAGGTCTATAAGCTCACCTGCAAGGCACTTAGGGACCTATTATGTTTCCCTCGAGCCGAATCAGAAAGTTATGGACCAGATTTTGATAAGGAAGAACTCGAGGACTTATGGCAGATGATCTCCACTACAAGGAGCCGATACTCGTCCTCTAGATCCAAAGCATCTCTGATTCGGAATCCCGCTTTGAGTAGGAACAAGGAGTCCAATTATGGGAGATAGGAATAAAGCCAGTCTAATGATTCATTTTGCCAACCAGCTCACCACTTATCGAGATTGGGCTAGAGAAAACCGAGCTGGTGGACGTGAAGGTAAAATCAAAGTAGGGGGTTTGTGACGTGTATTCTAGAGAGGTGTGGGGTCCCTATTGAAGAAGGAGATTGGGCAGAACCGCGATTCATGGATTTGTATCATTTGAGGAGGTGTCTCTATTTTTCTAATGTGCGGGTGCACAGGAAGCATGTTTTCTCATTTCAGCACCCATTACGGAAAGGTGCCTTCATAATTATGCCCAACAAAGAGCTTACATCGATTAGAATGGGGAGGAATACCGATTTTAATCCCCCATTAGAAGCATTGTATGCCCCAGATGGGCCTCCTCCACCTGAATCACCTACTGTGAGTGAAGACATAGATCATGAGACATATCAATTTGATGAATTCACTATACCTCCACGACAAGGGGTCCTAATGAAAGAAACCCACCGACATATTGGTCTGTTGCATAAGATGAATAAGTGGCTTATGAAGAAGGTCAGGAAGTTGATTGATAGTGATGAGGCTAGAAAAAGAGAGAATGAGGCCATGAACAGAAGGATAACTGCTTTGGAAAGGGAGTGAAGCCAGTCGTCTAACCAATATCAACCTCGATGCCATTCCATATCCATAGCACCAATACGCGGCCCACAACCAGCATTAGCCAGGAATCCGTCCGGGAGCATGGCCACATACACAAGAAGGCAACGTGGTGCACCTACCGCACGCTCGAGCCAGACGCTCGAGCAGCATCAGGTCGAGCATTAGGCAGACCTAACACGCTCGACCAAGGTGAACCCGAATACACCTGGGGAAGTATGAACAATTCCACTTCCACCTACTTTGGCCTCTGAAAGGTACGAAATTCCCTCCTATCATTGTTTATATCATTGTATTTTTTTTTTGACTTGCTGATCTAGGATCCTTCTTTGAGCTTACATTCACACAAGAGACTGTGTGATTTAAGTTTGGGGGAGGGTTCAAGGGGATATTAACTTTTTCCTGTGATTCTTAGTTTTGATTTTCCATTTAGATAATGCATCTCACTTATGGCATTGAATATCCCTAAAAAAAATTCTTTTACCATATTTGATCATTGCATACCATATAAGGCATAGAAAATTTATAAAAATTTGAAAATCATGCATGAAAACCAAAAACAGAGGGTTCAATTAGTTGTATTCATTTAGAATTGATTCTACAGTTTTGGTAATCATCTTGCTAATGATAGGCAGTCTCGCTAGGTTGATTGGCTAGTAACCATAGTGGACATTTGGACCTGCAGTTTTTCCCTTTCAAACACTGATTGGTAAATCGTTCGCCTTTGAAACCGGTGCTTATGTTGTGTCTCAAATGAGCTAGAATTTTTTCCTCTTGATTGAACTTATTATTGCCGAATTAGAGGTTTGAGATGCATTGATTTTGATCCTTCCTAGAGTCTAGCTAGTTGAATAGAAGAAAACAACATTAAAAAAGATATAGACACTCTTCTTATAACTCAGCTCGCATGATACGGCCTAAGGTGAACCAGGATTGTGCGTAAACCCGTACCTTCTTGTGATCATCAAGGAAGTCGTGATGATGTTGCCTAAGGTGAACCGAGACTATGCGTAAACTCGTACTATTTTGGTCTCATTGAGAAAGCCAGGGCAATTAAAAATGAGTTAGAGCAAATTTGGGTTAAAATAAGAAGTGATTAAAATATTGAGTTTAATAAAGTCTAATAATGACTCTTGGAAGTTGAATCAATAGATTAATGATCAATAATCCCTCTTGAGGCATGCACCTTTAGAAATAGGATTCAATTTTATGATTCAGTTTGGTTAGGATGCTAAGTGTTGATGCAAGTAGATTGTGGTTTTAGCAAAGGAATAAGAGTTCATTTGTGGATTACGGTTTTTTTTAGCTTGGTGAGTTGCTTGTTCGAGGCTGGATGTTCCCATTCTCGGCACCAATTCTCTCGCTCTTAGTTCTAAGCATTTGTTTGAGGGCAAGCAAAGACTAAGTTTGGGGGAGTTGATATGTCTGCATTTTAGTTCATTTATCGACAACATTTAGCATAGTTTGCATCCATATCTACAGTTTTATCTCCATTTCAGAGTCCTTTAAGTGCATATTTCATAACTTGCTTTGTGCATAGCATACAATTGCATAAGGGGTGATTTTAGGTACTTCAATAGCTTAATATGGTGAATTTCGGACTATGAAGAAACCCATGGATGAATTTATCAGTCAAAGTTCAGAGTTCGGTACGTGAACAAGAAGAAAAATACATCAGAGAAGACGCTCGATCTGGACGCTCGACCACCACTTGGTCGAGTGTTTTTCATCTGCCAGAAATGTTGACTTTTGGAGTTGACTTTCCTAGGGCTTTTTATTTTTGGAGTATAAATACCCCTTTTGTGTAATAAAGATGCTTATCCTCGTTTTTACTCTATTTAGCAAAAAGACTAAGATCTTTTCTCTCAGTTTCTCTTGTAATTCCTCACTTTGAATCTTAGATCATTTGTGATCCTTTGCTTATTTGAATTTCTGTTTTTAATCATTGTTGTTCATCTCTTTCTGATCTTTCTTTTGATGTTAACCATTTTATATTTTGGGTTTATATTTTGTATGATGAAGTTTGAGTATATCCATTAGGGTTTTTGAGGAAATGGTGAGATTATGGTAGATCTATGGGTTTCTAGGCTTTCTTAGGGTTCAATTGTCTTAGATCTCTTCAGCTTAAATGAGTTTAATGCTTATTTTCCTTTGATCAATTGAAATCTGATTTTAAGTGTTTCCCGCCCACAAGGTGTTTGTGAAAATGGTTGAAAGAGCTTAAGTTGAGATAACATTTCCTACCTCAAGAGATTGATTGTCTAGGATGTTATTAGGTTGTTCTATGTCTGGATTTAATGCCTCTTATGCTATTAATTGTTGATGAGAATCAAGTCAGGTTGTAGTTTAAGTTAAGCCTCATTGCATGAGAATGAATGTGATTGTTGTGATTCATTGCCTAGAGGTCATCTAAATAGGTTGATAAGCAAGTCTTGAACCCCTAGTGATGCTTTGATCATTGATCCCACTACTCAAGAGCCCATTATTATCCATTGTTAATTGCATTTGTTTGTACTCTGTTTTTAGATCAAAACTCTGTTTTGTGCTCTGTTTTGGTTGCTCTATTTTCGACTTTCTTAAAATTGATTGAACTGTGTTTTTTTAAGATGATTGGCTTGGATTAGGTTGAATTGATTGTATTATGGTTGCTAGCTACTTGCTTGGTTGGATTGACACCTTATTGTGCTACATTGATTGATCATTGCAGTAGGTTTATTTGATGGGTAAAGAGATTGTTTATTAGAAGTCAAGATCGCGGCATTTGGATGGAAAAGAACAACAACACCGAAATTGTGGGCTATTGTTATGCAGATTGGACCGGTGACCGGAATGACCGAAAATCCACAACGGGGTATTGTACTTTCATTGGAGGTATCTTGGTGACATGGAAGACTAAGAAACAGAAGGTGGTGTCATGCTCTAGTGCCGAGGCCGAGTACCGAGCTATGAGAAAACTAACAAGTGAGCTCACGTGGTTAAAGGCACTACTCAAGGACCTTGGCATTGAATCATCAAAACCAATTCTCATGCATTGTGACAACCAAGCCGCAATCCATATTGCATCCAACTCCGTGTTTCATGAAAGGACAAAACACATCGAGATAGATTGCCACAAGGTCCGGGAGAAAATTGAAGAAGGAATAACTCTCCCATACTACACCAAAAGTGAAGATCAATTGGTTGATATTTTCACCAAAGCCACAAGTCTAAAAGTTTGTGATCATACTTATCCCAAACTAGTACTTGTGTACCTTCTCCAAGAATGATCAAAGGTCCCTTCTCTCGTAAATCACACTCTCTTTTTCCCTTACAAGAGTTTTGTCCCAAGAGGTTTTCTCTCTAAGGTTTTTAATGAGGTGGGGTTTATGAGAAGTCCAAACTTAGCCTCCATAACATTATGGTTTAGCTTGAGGGGGAGTATTGATCAAATAAAATAAAGAAGGAAAAAAGGATAGTGTGTGATGCAAGGAATCGTGAATCGCAAGTCATCGGGGCGCAAGTTCCCACGAAGAATTTGGCATCTGGGGGCAGGGTATCACGGACGTAAGGCGCCACCCGTGGATCGAAAGGACTGGGAGTACGGTATGAGGGGTGTTCGAGATATCGATGAGGGCGCGGGAGCCCCGACCCATGACACTGTCAGGGTGGATTCTCCTCGAAGTCCCGAAGAAGATATTTTCTTGGGACTCGTGATACAAAAGCGACTTTTGATATTTGTTTGGACCAAGGGCCTCGTCTTTGACCAATGTGGGACCTTGGTGAAGTCATGAAGCCGTTGGAGGGAAGGAAAACCATGAGAAGGATTGCCGGGTCACTTTCACCCCAAAACCACTTTCCGGGGACCACTTTCTCGGGACCACTTCCCTCTCTCTTCTTCCTCCAAAACGGCTACAAATGGCTATCTTTACATTGATTCTTCTTTCCCTTGAATTTGTATTGAATGTATGTAAGGTTTTTGAATCAATAGAAATCTCTTTCCTTCCTATTCTCTTTCTCGACTTTTAAGTAATTAATTCTTGATATTTCATTCTCAAATACTTACAAAATTTATGACGAAAAACTTTTTAGATAGAGTTGAGTATTAACATAGGTTTACCTCAAGAGTTTTGGAAGTGATGGTCATATCTTTGACACAAGAGATTCCCTCAAGAAAACCATTAATCATCTTTCTCTTTAGATCACTTTGAAACCTCTTTTCGAAACTCTAGTTAAAGACAGTATCGATATCAGCCTCTACGAGAAAACGCTTATTATTTAGTATGAAACTTGCATTCTAATCATCACCAAGCTTCAGATATTGAAGCCTAGGAGCATTAATTGCAATTACAAGATTATCTGGACCCCATGGTGCCAAATCTCTGTCAGAAATATGAGTGAAGCTCAATAGAGACTGAGAGCACACACGTAAAACTTCAACAATATGCACTCCTATCTATAAATAGGCTTTTAAGAACTGGACAGCCTGAGATGAGTGTTTCTAAATCAATATCGTAGGCAGCCTGGACAAAAGTTAAATTCATAACTTTGAGAGAAGAAGGTAAAGAGACAAACTTAGTCTTACCCAAGTATACGTCTCTAAGCTTTAAGGATACCAAGCTCTCACAAGTGTAAAGATTTGGAGGCACCGGTATTTCCTCACAATCCTTGTCTGGATTGTACCAAACATGGAGATGTTTAACCTTCCGATCAACAACAGTGGTTATCCAATGACTGATAAGACCAATTTCAGGATGATTACCATCATGATAATACCCATAGTAACTCAACTTAAATCTTTCCAAGTCCGACTCATTGTTGAAACCCAAGAAGGCATCGACAAAACTGGCGAATGTTTTGGTCTGGAAAATCATCCTCGTCCAAGTCCAAGGTGGTACGTATCTCCATAGATTTTTCCATCTTTTGGACAATACACAATTTTTAACCACATCCTTCATAGGAAAATTCATGAAAACCTTACATAGTAATGAGTTTGGCAAAATGCTTAGTCGGTCAACTTTACTAGATCCTTCCACACCAACATGTTTCTTTTTATCTTCATTCATTTACTCTGCCTAGCAAACATTAAACCCATAAGAAATCCTCAATACACATATCCGGATAACGAAACAAAGAAATTTTAAAAACTTTGCATGAGAGATAAGTGATCGATTATTAGAATCCATATGACAGAAATCTTTACCTACGTATGATCAAATTAGCATTCAATCATTAAATAGATCAAAAAGGAGAAAGAACGAGTAACGTTTCTGAATGTCGACTAAGATAACGGGTTTCCTAATGGAAACTTGATCAACTATATTAGAGCTACAAGAGGGAGTATGGAAAATGACTCTACAATAACATTATTACATATGAGATGAACAAAGCTGGAAGTTACCTATAGCAAGATCAGAGCAAATAATAAGCATTCAAGCTTATCTCACCACTTTACATTTTTCTACAAATATGAATGGTGGCTAAATGATTCCAAAAGTATTAGTTTTGAGACTTGTAATGTGAATCGTGCACTTAAAGCTCAAAACCCACAAGTAGAATGGCATAAAATGTATGGTTTTCTCCTAAAAATAAATTTCTAGGACGACTATTTGTCCTTAACAAGAGATCGAATCTACCTAATCAGACGAGTTGTGAGGGAGGAGTTGAATCCAGAGATGACTTATTGCTCTCTCTCTTGGAAGACCTGGTCTCACTTTAAGTCGTCAACTGCAATACAAATCTCTGCTTTGCCAAACTGGAGTGATTCTCTTCTTCACTTTCTTCTCACGGTGCTCGAAATTCAGCTTGAGATTTAAACCCTAAAGGAGTCCTTGGGCCAATTTTGATATTTTGATTTCTTTGCAATACTCATTAAATGGGTTACTTTATTTGGGTTCAAAACTAGTGATCTCTGTGTATCTTTTGATGCTAAGGTTGATGAAGATGGAATTGTGTATGATGCTTGGTGATGCTAAATATATTGATAAAGATGGACAGTACCGAGAGATAAATGTAAGTTTTTCATCCTCTTCTGCTAATTTAGAAGGACTAGTGAGCAAAATTGTTGGCTTAAACTGATCCAGTTGACGTTGGCTTCTTTTCACTTATCTTTCTTGTTCAAGGAATCATCTGTCACGGTGAGAGAGTAATCTTTTTGATTTAGTAGAGTACTTTAAACTCACCATGTGTTTAAGATTCACTGAATTTCTTGTGGGAAATGTTAAAAACATGTGTATACGTTGGCTGATTCAATTATTATAATTGATTGATGTTTGGGAATTATGAATTTCATCTCTGTATAAAAGCATCTCCAACGGAGGTTGTTAAAGAGTTTCTAAAGGGGTTCTTAGAATTAATAGATTTTAAATAAATCAAAATAGATTATTAGGTTTAGGAAGCGATTCTTATTGTAGAACTTTAGGAGGAGGTTCTTATTTTGTAGAATAGAAGGGAGAAAAGAGGTGACACGAGAATCACGAAGAATGTTTGTGAATTGCTTGAAGAAATAGTTCTTATTCTTCTAGCTCTTCCTCTTTGAGTCGTTCATTATTGTTTGTGAATTGCTCGAAGAATGTTTGTAGGATTGGTGGCACAAGCTATGCTGGGAATTTGGTATTTCTACGTCGAGATTTGGGGAGTTGCAAAGCGGTTTCGGCTAAAACCAAGGAGAATTCTTTGGTCAATGGTATGATTTTCTTAAAACTATCTGATTTCGGTAACTATCGGGAGAGGCTTATGGAATCGTTTGGTGAGTTTTTGGATTTGATAAAATCAAAATAAGAGTCTGATGGTTTTGAATTTTCATTAGGGTTTGAGAGGTTTTGATTACATTGGGTTTCTCAATATCTCTTTGAGTTTTTTCTTGGATTTGTGCTTAGAAACTTCTAATTTTACTAGGTTTATGAACTTCTGGGTTTTTCTGGGTTTATGTCGATGATCTTCATGAATCTGATGGATATATCTAATTACTTTGTTAGGGATTTTTCTTAGTCACGAAGGCATTTGATGATCGTACTGGAAAATTTCTCCCCTTTTTTCCTTCAATTAGGGGTTTTTGAACTCACTTGATCATCTGACAATTTGGAAGCAACATTTTTGAATATGTTCTTTAACGTCCTTGTTCATATTTCATCAGTTCTGCTACAAACTTAGAGACTGGAGAGGAAGTAGCTATCAAGAAGATTGGTAATGCTTTTGACAATATTATCGATGCTAAAAGAACTTTGAGAGAGATTAAGCTTCTGAAGCATATGGATCATGAAAATGTAAAGACTCAAATGATCTCAGTTTTTTTTTAATTAACATATTCATTTTTCCTTTTGTAAATTGTAATTTTGTTCTTAACATTATTGCGCAGGTTATTGTTGTAAAGGATATAATAAAACCACCGCAGAGAGAGACCTTCAATGATGTTTACATTGTTTATGAGCTTATGGAGACTGATCTTCACCAAATTATACGCTCAAACCAACCGTTAACTGATGATCATTGTCGGGTATGCATCAACCTCCATGTTGCTTGTATGTAGCAAATGAATCTTATGTTTCTAGTTTAGTAGTTACTTGGTTAATGGCGCAAGAGCAAATGAATCTTCTCATCACTTTGTGTTTAGTAATAATTCTCGATGATGGTTTCTGTTTTTGCAATTCTTTCTGTATCAGTTGTTGTTTGGATTCAAGTATGTTCATTCAGCTAATGTATTGCACCAAGATTTAAAACCCAGCAATTTGCTCCTGAATGCAAATTGTGATATAAAGCTTTGGGATTTCGGGCTTGCAAGGACCAAATCTGAGACAGACTTCATGACTGAATATGTCGTTACATGTTGGTACAGAGCTCCAGAGTTGCTACTTAATTGCTCAGAATACACAGCAGCAATCGATATTTCGTATGTTTGTTGTATACTTGGTGAAACAATGACACGGGAGCCATTGTTCCCTGGTAAAGATTATGTTCATCAACTTAGACTCATTACTGAGGTAAGCTAATCTAATTTGCTTCATCCATAGAATCACTACCTAATGTTTATATTCAGTGTCATCTGCATTTGCTGATGAATCTTTGAAAAGCAGCTTATAGGATCACTTGATGATACAAGCTTGGGATTCTTAAGGAGTGACAATGCAAGAAGATACGTCAGATAGCTTCCACAGTTCCCGAGACAAAACTTTGCTGCTAGATTTCCAAACATGTCGGCTGGTGCAGTTGATTTGCTGGAGAAAATGCTTGTCTTTGATCCAAGCAGACGCATCACATGTATTGTTATATTTATATACAGTTGTAGCTTCTTGTCTGAATTTCGGTTACTTTCTAAATCAAGTTCATTTCTTTTGGTAGTTGATGAGGCTTTGTGTCACCCGTATTTGGTGCCATTGCACGATATAAACGAAGAACTTGTGTGTGTGAGGCCATTCAACTTTGATTTCGAACAACCTTCTTTGTCAAAAGACAACATTAAGGAGCATATATATCGTGAAACAATCAAGTTCAATCCTCAAGACTAAATATGAGTGAGTGATTGTATTCTATGGAAATCAATCCTGAAAGTTTTAGTCTTTTGCTAGATGTTGTATTCTATGGAATTCAAACATCATATTTAGCTTTGATATTAGATAATTATTTACCTAATCACCTATAATCTTACCATTTAAATGCCTTTTTTTTAAGAATCATTTTTCATATTCTACCATTGGAATCTAACATAAACAAGGGTTCTTAATAGAGTTCTTAAAATTAAAATATTTTTTATTATTAATAAAATTGGGTTAAGAACTCCATTAGGGATTCTTATGAATGGAGATGGTTTAAAACTGCTAACATTAGGGGTCCCAGTGCTTCTTCTCATCGTTGCCATGACCCCACTGCTTACTATTTAATCTCTCGTATATTCTATCTTTAACCCGGATTAGTGCGCCATTGAACAGCGGTGATACGCTATCGATGGCACCTATAGGACAGTCGTATGCTACCTATGACCCCTAAAGGGTGTCGTTGACTAATTTGGACCCAGTTTGGTGGGGGCTAGGATACCCGGATTATCAGGAAAAAAAGAAAAAAAAAATGTAAGAAGTGGGAGTGAATGACGTAACAAAAAGGAGCCGGACCAAATAACAACGAAGGTGAAGCTAAACATAAAAATTTCTTACGATTTACAGAAGCAGAACATCAATTGTCATCACAAATGAATAAACCAAAAGCAAAGTATTGAGACTAACTACAAACTTAAGACTTGTATGTTAAGAACAAAACCTTGGCATGAGCTAGTAGAGAGTTTTGGAATGGTAATGAGTTCTTTCAGGATTGCAGATTCTTCTTCTCTCTCCATGGAAGCATCAAAGCAAACAAATAGTTTCTTAAGGATTGGTGAGTTCTCAAAAAAGTAACTCAGTAGCTTCATTTCCATTGCTTCCCCTTTCAGAAGTCTTACTATATCTACATACTCTAGAGATGGTAGTAAACATTGTGGTCCCGATAAAGTACTAATTCCTGCCTATCTGGATAGTCTTTTTCTGAATACTCAGCAGTTGCCTGAAAGTACAGTCGAACAAAAGAAACAAACTGAGTATATAATTATTTCATCATTTGGCACCATTAAAGAAGAGCTTTAAGTAAACAATCCGAACGACGACAATAGATTTCAGGTTTGGACAGCTTTCAAGGAAGATTGACAACATTTCCCATTTGTAGCTGGCAAATATTCCAGTTTTGATTTCCCGTTGGGCCAGTTTTGATGTTTTGATTTCTCGTGGGCAAGCCTCAGCCTCTCTGCGATACCTTATTTGGGTTCAAAACTATGGATGTATTCCTTTTTATTTTGTTTAATTTATTAGAAAATCATTTTTGTCGCATTGAGCAAAAGAAGTGAATACTAAAAGCAAAGTATCATTTCTAGTAGCATAGCATCAACAGTCATCACAAACTAATAAACCAAAAGCCAAGTATTGAGAGTAACTACAAACTTAAAATTGCAGATTCATTATATGTTAAAAGTCGATCAGAGAACAACAACTTGGCATGAGTTAGAGAGTCTTGGAACGGTAAGTAGTTCTTTGAAGATTGCAGATTTTCTTTTTCTCTTCATGGAAGCATCAAAGCAGACGGTTAGTTTCTTAAGGATTCCTGAGTTCTCAAGAAAGTAACTCAGTAGCTGCATCTCCATTGCTTCACCTTTCAAAGGTCTTTCTATATCAACATATTCTAGAGATGATAGTAAACATCGTGGTCCCGATAAAAAACATACTAATTCCTCCCTTTTCTCGTAACATGGTAGATGCCTGAAAGTACAATCGAACAAAAGAAACTGAGTATATAATTCTTTCATCATTTGCTTAATGGAGACTGAGAGCTTAATGGAGACTAAGGTCTGTTGGAAACATGAGTGAAGCTTAATAGAGACTGAGAGCACACACGTAAAACATCAAGAAAATCATCAGATAACTCCTCTTTATAAATAAGCTTTCAAGAAAGGGGCAGTGTGAGATGAGCGTTTCAAAAACCAAATCGTCGGCAGAGTGAACTATAGTTGAATCCATTAAACTTTGAGAGAAGGTAAAGAAACAAACTTGGGTCTACCCAAGTTTACGTTAGTAAGCTTTAAGGATACCAAGCTCTCACAAGTGAAAAGATTTGAAGGCATCTGAATCACCTCAAAACCGCCTGGAACGTGCCAAAGATGGAGATGTTTAACCCTCCGATCAACAACAGTGTTGATCCAACGACGGAGAAGACCAATTTTAGGCGGAATACCGTAGTCATAATACCTATAGTATTTCAACTTAAAACTTTCCAAGAGCGACTCACTGTTGAAAGTCAAGAAGGCATCAGACAAAGCTGGCGAATGTTAAGCAGTGGAAAATCCTCATCGTCCAAGTCCAATGGTGGTACGTATCTCCATAGATTTCTCCATCTTTTGGACAATACACTACTTTTTACTGCATCGTTCGTAGGAAGATTCATGAGAACCTTACATAGCAATGATTCTGGCAAACTGTTTAGCCAATCAACTTTACTCGATCCTTCCACACCAACACGTTTCTGTCCATCTTCAGTCATTTACTCTGCCTAGCAAACATTAAACCCATAAGAAACCCTCAATACATATATACGCATAAGAAAACAAATAAAATCTTTAAAACTTTGATCTTTTTCTTAGAACTCTAAGCATTGGAAAAATCAGAAAAAGATTAGTGGTTCTCACTTAGGAAGCGGCCATATATGGAATCTGGAATGAGCGGAACAATCGTCTTCACCGTGAAACAGATCGATCTGTAGATGTAATTCTCAAGATCGTTGATTCCACAATTCGAAATAGAACTACCACCTATCGTTTCCAAAACCCTTGTGCTGCTTCTCCTATAGCTTCAATTCTGAATCTTCTCTCTGCTCACGCTGCTCGAGATTCAGCTTGAGAGTTAAACCTTAAGGGAGTCCAAGCCCAAGCCCAATCCCAGGTCAGTTTTGATAGGTTGGTTTCTCGTGGGCTTTTAAGCCTAATCTTCTCTACAATACTCGTAAAATGGGTTACTTTATTTGGGTTCAAAACTATGGATGTATTCTATTAGAGTATCTATATCACTTGTATTAGTTAACCGGTTATTTAATTAGATTCAAGCCCGGTTTAGCTATGGTTTATGTTCAAAACATTTGTTTGTTATTATTGAATCTTCTATCATATATGAGACTCTTCTTTGTAATCGACACACTTTACGAGAGATATGAAATTGTTTTCTTGTCACTTCAAAAACTAATGATATGTTAAAACGAACAATTTACTTTCCTTCATCTCAAGCAAACTCATAACCTAAAAAAGAAAGTTATATCAGTCTCATGAATGAATATCCTTAAAGGCACGAGCACGACACATAAAAGAAAAAGCGAGCAACAACGATCCAGCTTTCATGATCGTACACAATCTTTATAGAATCTGAGACTTGACTGAACTGTTTCTACATAGTTTCTCAGCTTAAAGAGATCACTACAGAATCTAATTATTCATCAAATGTGCATTACCTATTTACTCATGTTTGCAATAAAGAATCATGTTTAAGGATCAAAACTAGAAGGATTTTAGTTTTTGCTACCACTGATTAGCCGATGTTTCCCTGTGCTTCTCATCGTCGCCATGACCCAACTGCTTTGGTTTAGTACCTTTTAACCGTTTAGTAAACAGTCTCTCGGATATTCTATCTTTAGCCGTTGTTTTCTTACGCCGCATAGAGGAAGAAGTTCGTTTCTTGTTTTTTCTTTCAGCGAAAACTCTATCAAACTGTTCATCGATAACAGCTGATCTAGATGTTGAAGCTATAGCAGCATCACGGAGAACTGCTTGGTTATGTTCCCTAACTTCAACCTTAACAAGCTTTGCTCTTTTCCTCATCAGTTCTGTGTCTTCTTCCCGGATATTCTTCAGAGCCTGTTTCGCTATCTGCCTTGCTGATTGATTAGGACCAGAAATTGAAGTTGATTCAACCATAGGCTCGTCGTGGTTGATCTCTGTCGTTGAAGAAGTTTGGTTTTCACTCTCCTTTGATGGGGATTTCTGGATTATGGGGTTTCCTTCATCATCCCGAGGCACAATGGGTCCGTGAAACGGACAGGATCGCAAATCTCTTCTCTGGCAAAGACCACCTTTCCTCAGAGGAGCATGGCATGGAGGTATCTCTGTTCTCTCTTCTCTATAAACAGTTGCCTGAAGATTCAATTCTGCTATTTTATCAGCTGGAATTACAGCATCTTGATCCACCCTGCCCCAGTGGCTCTCGAGCTCTAAACCTCCATAGTCAGCTCGAACTTCCGCAGTTGAGTCCCAATTACTCAACTTTGACCCCCAATCAATCACTGGCGCTTCAGAAATGAGCTTATCCCGAAGAGAGCTTCCACTGCTTCGAACTTTTTTAATATTTGAAGCTTTGTTGGACCTAGATTCTGATGTAGACCTATTTGCTTGACTTGATGATGGTAAGCATGAATCCTCACTGTGTTGACTTCTCGTCACAGAAGCCAAGTAGACTGAATCAGTTTTTTTAACCTTGCCATCATCTTCCTCCCAGGTATCTTCTTCATCTTCTATTGTTTCTTCATTCTCGTGAGTATCAGTGACTCTTGAAATTGTAAAACCCGCTTCTTCATATTTCTTTTTAACTGCCAATATGTTATTCCTGATATCAATTAAGTCTTTCAACATGGAATCTCTCGTTCTATTATCACTTACTTCAACCCTGATGAGAAGAGAGATCCCTTCTTGAACCGAGATCAGATGCTTTGTCACAAGAAGCTTGTACTGTTCCCTCAATACATCGAATACAACTCTGTTTTCACGAGTTTCTTCAACCTTTTCTGATTGTTTCAGTGAATCAAGACGAATTTGCCTCAGATGAGAACAACGAATCTCCTCCAAATCTTCCTCATCTAAGATCGCAAGTGGAACACCATCATCCCCTCTCCACTGAACAATTTCCATACTCTCCTTGATCTCCTTTATTGTTTCGTCAATAGAATCCTTTAAGACTCCAAAATTATCTCTCAAGAAATCAAACTTGTTTCGTAAAATCTCTTTTGTCTTCATCTCTCTCTCTAGTCTCTCTCGTTGAAGTCTTGCAGCAGTTGCCTGCAAATCAGGGAACTTTAACTTGAGGGTATTCTTAAGGTAATCAAACCCAAGCCTTAGCTCCTTGTAATGTAACCCAAAAGACAAATTCCAGTTCTCCAAGAACTCAATAGCCTTTGAACGCAAAATAGTGGCAATAGCCGGTGGTGCAGGAAGAGGCAGATTACTTGTAAAACCAATACTTAAACTCAACAGCCTATCGAGATTCTGAATCATCAGAGTTCTAAAGAGCTTTGATCTCATGAAAAGCTCGTTGATGATTAGGAGCGTCAAATATCTAACCTGCCAAAGAAAATGATCCCACCGTTACATTCCAATGTACAATATAAACGCCCATAAATCTTCAATCATCATTCAATAAAGAGTATATTTCCAGGAGACCACAGTTTCTATGAACTGAAACGATCAGAAATTGTATAAAACATGTGAAAATTCCTAATTTGCAGCTTTAGCCAATCAAACACGCACAAAGAGCAACAACTCATAAGGACGCATCGGCAATTCGAATAGGCGAAATGCTAAAACAAACCTGAGAGTGGTTATATCCCATGAGTTCTATTAGGGTTTTCGCACCGAGTCTGACCTCCGAATCAGAATACCGAACAGTAGATTTAATCGCCTTAAGCATCCTCGGGTCAACCTCCTGCGCATTCGATTTCGTTGCTATCTCTATCAACCCTATAACTTTCCCTCCGCCGTCATCTCTCCCTTCCATCGCCGGCAATCAAAAATTCAGTTTTCTCCTTCTAATTTCCAATGAAGGCGAAATAAAATAAGAACCTAGAAAGAAAAAAAATTATCTGGTCAAATTCATAGTCGGGTTTTACTTGGTCAACTCGAAATTACATAATTGCCCCACCTTCCACTGTGCTTCGTCCGTTAAATTGGTTATCCCATACCGTTGAAGTGACGTATTTGCCCCTCTCTTCTATGCAGATCGTTTATATAGTTATGAAGTATTCCCTCCAAAATCACTTACTAAGTCGTAAAAACGAAAGAAACAGAGAGAAGAAGATAATGATGATGCAATACACTTTCTGGATTCTTTTGATTTTTTCCATCGCAATTTCTGTTCACTCCACAATTCCATCTCATGGAGGTAAAAACTCATGGTGATTCTGATATATTTTCCCGAGAAAATTGTATCAAACAATGCTCAATCTCAATTTATTGCGTATCTTGTTCCTCTTTATCTCTCTGTTTCTCTTCATCGTCTCGCTTATATTCCAGGTTCAAGAATCGGAGTCAACTATGGCCGATACAGCTCCAATGTTGAAGGTAGAGTAATCTTTGAATTGAATCTTTGAATTGTTTGTTATCTTCTTCACTTTCTCGCTTGTTTTCCAGTTCCACAGATCGGAATCAACTATGGTCGTTACGGCTCAAATCTTCCTCAACCAGAAGCTTTACCTTCCCTAGTCAACTCTCTATCAATCAAACATGTCAAAACCTTTGACCTAGATCCAAGAATCACCAAAGCCTTTGCCAACACTGGGATCACTCTCTCCCATTGTATCCCCAATGACAAGATCCCATCTCTAGCCTCCAATTTCTCAGAAGCTGAATCAGTCATCAGAAATTTCATCTTACCTTACCACAAGAACACAATCATCACATCAATCTCCGTAGGAAACGAAGTCTCGTTACTTCCGCAATTCTCCAGCCACTTAGTCTCAGCCATGTTTAATGTTCACCGAGCAATCACAATGTACCGATTGCAAAATAAAATCAAAGTCTCAACCACACATTCCTTAGCAATACTCTCTCGAAGATTCCCTCCTTCGACTGCGATTTTCCACAAATCAATCGCTGATTCAGTTATGAAACCACTCATAAGGTTTCTCCAGTTAACAAATTCACCTCTAATGGTGAATGTTTACCCATACCTCGCCTACAAACAATCATTCCCTTCGATTCCACTGGATTTCGCTTTGTTTCCGTCGATGAACAGTTCCAAACGCCGGAAATACACAGATCCGTACAGTGGAGCAACATACACCAATCTGTTCGACATAATGTTGGATTCTGTTGAATCCGCCGTGAAAGACTTAGGATTACCTAAAATTCCGGTGGTTGTATCGGAGATTGGGTGGCCAACGAGTGGAGATCCAGGCGAAGTAGCAGCTAGTTTGGAGAACGCAAGGATTTTTAACCAACGGCTGATTGAGCATCTGAGAAAAAGATGGAATAAGGTACCTGTTTACATATTTTCTCTCTTCGACGAAGATCAGAAAACTGGAGCCACCGTTGAGAAACACTGGGGATTACTGTATGGTAACGGAACGAAGAAATATGATCTGAAAATCTCGCCGTCGAATTGAAGAAGATAATGAGATGGGTCGCGAATTGGGCATTTTTACGTATATGGGCTTTCTAGTTTTTTTATGGGCCTAAGGCCTTATTGTAAAAATGCTAACCTACCGGGTTTTTAGTGAATAGTAGAAATTAAACAGAAAAATGTTTGAGTAGTGATAATTGAGTCGTATTTTTCTTCTTCATTTGTCCGATATGTCACGTGCAAGAGGATAGATTCGTGGACTACGAGTCAGATTTGTAATATCTAAGTAACATGACATTTGTCCTGGAATAAATCGGAAATCCAAATTGTCATTATGTCACAGAAAGTTGTCTTTAAATTACTTGATAGTTTTCAATGCAGAAAAGAATTCAAACCAATCAATTTCAAAAACAAAAACTCATAGTAAGCCCTTTATCTTAAAAGAAGCAAAACAATCATCTCATAGTAAGCCCTTTATCTTATGTACTGATGTCCTTTCCATTCAAATTCAAGAAATTGAGGTAGGTGTTGTTCTTTTAGTAATCGTTGGAGATTATGACGAGCACTGTGATCAAAATATTAAATTTATATTTGTTTGATAGTTATTATGCAGTTCGTTTTGCAGTCGCTAGTAACCAGCGACTGATCATTATAATATTTATTGCTAACAACCAACGACTTTTTTAAATAAATAAAAAATTTTAACTTTTATTAAGTTTATAATAAAGTGTTACTTTTTTTTTGTCAACGGCAAATTATGTTGGACCACAACTGGCCGGCCTAATAGCCAAATTCCTACATAATGTAGGCATGGAGACTCGATCTCAGGTTATGCAAATGCGCTGCCTTATGTGGACTTACCACCTGCCACTATGCTAGATGTCATTTGCTAATAAAGTGTTACTTATATTTACAAAAATGAAAAAAAGTTAGTATTTATAAAATGGTGTGTGAAATATATATATATAAGTATTAAAATGGTAAATGATATTTGATAATTAGTAAAATAGTGTCCAAAATTTTCAAAATACTAGTTTGCTTTTTTTAGTTTGGAAAAAAATGTAATAATGAAAAAAGTTATTAATAAAAATTGTCACATCAGCATATCATGCGTTATAAAGTCTACCAAACTAAAGCGTCATAGACTTTAAATGTTATGGTAGACTTGTAACGTATGTGTGATAAAGTTTACTATATATTTTGGTAGACTTTCGAAGTTATATTCCTTATTGAAATATATATCAATGTAAACTTATTTATGATGTATGGTAGACTTTAAAGTCTTTCATGGTAGAGTTTGGTATGGTTTACAAGATAGGTTGGTAGAGTTTGGAGTACTAAAATATTGGAGAAAATTTCTAGTGTGGTAGGCTTGAATGTCATTCATAGTAGAGGTTGGTAGAGTTTACAAACTCGGCATGTTGGACTTTAGAGTATCTATTTAGGGATGAAATTTGAGTTATAGTTGACCATAGTTTCCATGTAGTAAATTTCAAAAAAAATCGTGGTAGATTGTAGTTTTACGAATAACCATCAAACCCATCATGGTAGACTTAAAAGTATCGTTTAGAGGATGAAATGTCTAAGCTTAGTATACTATCAGTTGAAGTGTGATAGACTTTAATATTTTGTATAGCAAACTTTAGTAGGTTTGTCACGCTACCTTGGTAGAGTATATGAAGTATTCAATTTGTAGGTGAAACGTCTAGTATAGAAGACTATCAATTAAAGTGTGGTAGACGTTGAATACCTTCATAGTATACTTAGGAAAAGTTAATAAACCCAACATGATAGACTTAAAAATTTTGATTTGAGGATTTGATTTCTAACCTTGGTAGATTGTCGTTTGAAGGGTGGTAGACTTTGCAGACCTTCATGGTATACGTTGGTATAGTATACATACCCTACATGGTAGACATAAAAGTTTCAGTTTGAGGATGAAAATTCAAATCTTGGTATACTTTCGTTTGAAATGTGGTAGACTTTGCTTATTTTCATGGTAGACGTTGGTATAGTTTACAAACCATTCATGGTGGACTTTAAAGTCCCGGTGTAAGGATGAAATTTCTAAGCTTAGTAGATTGTTGTTTTAAGTGTGGTAGACTTTGCAGACATTCATGTAGGTGTTTGCATAGTTTACAAACCTTGCATGGTGGACTTAACAGTTTCGTTTTGAGGATAAAATTTGTAAGCTTGGCCAACTGTTGTTTGAAGGGTGGTAGACTCTGCAGACCTTCATGATAGACTTTGGTATAGTTTACAAACCCTACATGGTAGCCGTAAAAGTTTGGGTCTGATTATGAAAATTGAAAGTTTGGTTAATTTTCGTTTGAAGTGTGGTAAACTTTGCTAATCTTCATGGTAGATGTTGGTATAGATTACAAATCATGCATAGTGGATTTAAAAGACCCGTTGTGAGGATGAAATTTGTAAGCCTGGTAGACTATCGTTTGAAGTGTGCTAGACTTTACAGACCTCCATGGTAGACGTTGGTATAATTTACAAACCATGCATGGTGGACTTAAAAGTTTCATTCTAAGGATAAAGTTTCTAAGTTTGGTATATTTTTTTCTGAAGGGTGGTAGACTTGACAGATATTTATGGTAGACGTTGTATGATTTATAAACACTACATGGTATATGTAAACAAATTCAACTATTATCAAAACATTAGCTTCATATTCTCTTCTTTGATATTGTCCATCTTCGCCTTGCTTGTTGTCACGTATATTGAAGAAAGTGAATATGACCATTCAAATCGTGGTAGACTGTTGTTTGAAGGGTGGTATACTTTGTAGTCCTTCATGGTAGACGTACAAGTTTTAGTTTGAGAGTAAAAATTCAAAGTTTGATAAGCTGTCGTTTGAAGTGTGGTAGAATTTATTGTTGTTCATGGTAGACGTTTGTATAGTTTACAATGGCATTTGCAATTAATTGAGAGAGGAGATAGAGGAAAAAGAATTGTCTTTTTGTTTTGTTTTTTCTTTTGTTTAACTTTTTTAAAATTGGCAGAATTGTATTAAAATGAAAACCCTAATTTCTTAAAGATTTTTGTTCATCCCTCAAATTTTCAAATGCACCATATAAGTAACCATTTAAGTAATTTTTTCTTATAAAATTGATACTAATTTAACAAAAACAAGTTCAAACATACACAACCAAAGATTTAACATAAACATTTCACAAATAAAACACATAAAAGTTCTCTAGTAAGTTAGTTGGCATCACCACCACCACCATTATCATCATTGTCATCATCATCACTACCATCGTCGTCTTCTCTTTCGTCACCATGAGCATGATAGTGTTTTTCCCTTTGCCAACATAAAATCTCATGATTAGAATCACGGACGAAGTTATGTAGTGCCATTGTTGTTTTTACAATCTTAATCCACCTAATCAAATCATATTTTGGATGCTTACGATCTTAAGTTCTCCATTTTGGTTTTCATACTCCAAATGTTTGTTCAATTACTGATCTCAAATCTGAATGCTTCCGGTTAAACATTTCTTGCATATTTGATGGTGGCCCTCCTTTGAAAAAATGATCAAGATGATATCTAACTCTACGATGCAGACCAAGATATCATGTTCTTATGAGATATCCAAAGTCAACCAAATAATATTTTCCATTATGCGGATGTGAAAAAAAAATTCATTTTTTGCACAATGAGTCAAAATCTTTGCATCATGTGCTCTGCCTGTAACACCCACATATACATATATGAACTTCATCTCAAAGTTACATTGATTGAAGGCTCTGATTTTCTACATCTATAAGCTTCTGCATTTCTACTAAGAATACGAACTGAAGTATGTGTTCGATCAAGTGCTCTAATACAGTCTTTAAAACATGGTCGATGTTGATTATCATTCCTTAAAACTAAGCTTACCCTTGTCAACTTTCCTTCTACAAGTTTTATCGAATATGCTGCATACTTGAGGAGAACACTCAAAACTTCATCAAAATTTCTTTTTATTGTATCCAATGATCGTTGATATCTTTGAGTATTACTCCTCATAGTCTTATATTGACCGACGACTTCAAGCAACATTGATACGCTTTCCCCAACATAGACATTGTGATTCTCTTGTAGATCATACTACATAGTTAGAATTCTACATAATGCTTTAAATGTTCTCTGGTTCATTTTTATGATATGACATTGATGATTTGATCCATACATGAGTTGTCAAACATGACGTCATCCTACTTCTCTGTCGATTATGTAGACCAACTTTTTGCAATTAACCATTCTTAACAAATTCTCATCATTATCACACTCATCATCTTCCAACAACTATCTTATACTTTGAAATACCATAATAAAACATTGAAAAAATATTAAAATACTTAAAAATCATATTGCATGTAAAGATAAAATGAGGCGACGAGAATAATCATAATCTAAAATACATATATATAATGAAAACATCATACTAAAAAGTCATATATAACATATAAAATCATAAACTAGAAATAAAATTTATAAACAACAAAGTTAAAGTAACTAAAAGTAAAATATAGTCAATACTCATAATCTAGAAATCAAGTCACTAAAATATCAATTATAAAGTTTAATCGTTGTCATATGCTATGGATACAAAATCTAGTTATATGGAGTAGTAAATGCTACGAAACCATATCGGTTTACTGCATCGGCTAAGAGAAGATCAAGTGACACACGGTAGACGATGACCACATTCTAACTCCAAGTAAGCCATTCAAGATATCAACTACTCGTGGTACACTAAAGCTATGTTCATGCTCTATCATCTGCTCCACTAGCTCATTCTTACGCGTAAAAATTGTAGTATGTGCAACACAAGTCTCATTGATCATGTCAATATCCTTACACTTTCTTTTTGATCATGAACTTCCACTTATATTATGTGTTCATATCACTGGTGGTTGTCTCATATCATTAGCAAAAGATTACATTTCTTCATCATTTCGGCAACCACTCTAGAATCTAAACTCGTTTCTCATTTTGAGCGTTCCAACTTTTTGCTCAAGTCACACAAACAACACCAAACTCCTCTTCATAGACATCCATGTTAGGTATCAACTTGTTCTTATACTTTCTAGCATCGAGCTAGTCCTATAATAGAATTAAACTTATCAATACCACACACACAAACATATACCAACACAAGAACAAATAGATTAATTCTTGCAACTCCTTAATAGAGATGGTGAAGACAAAATTATTTACGCATCTCTCTTATAAGCCAAATTATTCATCTCTCGTAAACAAATACTTGATCCACTAGCAAACTCACAAGACATGACACTCACAACTAAGATAGCTTTAAGCAACAATGCTCAATATAATTGTGTTCTCTGAATAAACTCTAATATGAGCCAATCATTTACCTTTTGATGGAGACAACACTAGTTTGTATATCCATCGACAGAACACAAAAGTGTTTTAGTAACTAGACAAAAACAAGCAAACAATCTAAGAGCTTACTTAACATCAGATTTTAAATCCAACTTTTGTTAAAGGTTCACATGAAGAGAACCCCAAGTAAATATAATGAACATTGCAAGACAAATGTGCTTCAAGTGCAAAACAAAGTCTCTTATTATATATAACACACTCTTATCAACACACTCACAACAAACTGTCATCCTTTGTCTCGTTTATTATTGATTGAGCCTAGTTTCAAGATAAAAAAAACACACATATTAATCAGCTTAAACAAAACTCACTGACCCATAATAAAACTCATTAACCCATAAATCTTAAAAATCTCTAAGAATAAATTCAAGTAGAAGCGTTTTTAAAAACATGAGTGTCAGATAACTAACCAAGTGAGTGGTTTCTTGATGTTCTTGATGCTCACTTTTTCAGCCTCGTCCAACCAAAGTCAAATAGAACACTCAAATCTGAAACGAAATCAAAATAGTAATCACAAAACTCATATATGAAAGGAAACCTAGAGAAGATAAATCAAATCAAACCAAACTCAAACCCCAAGCATAAAAATATGAAACCTACCTGGAGATTTTCGCATTTAAATCTGAAAGAGAATTTCACTTTTGATATCAAAGAGAGTAGCTTTCCATCAACGATGGTGATTCTTTTAGGTTAGGATAGTATAATAGGTAATTTTGTCAATTAATAAGTTTAGTCGCTGATTTTAAATTCAAGTCGCCGAAAAAAATTAATGATCGAAATTTTTAGTTGATGCAACATACGTTCAACCAGCAACATCGAAACAAATAGCTTTTGGTTGTGGTTGTTGGTCGCGGTCGTCAGCGACCAAAAAACAAACAAAACTTTTGATTCACATAATATTGATAGAAATATAAAAAAATTTAGTTATAAATCAAATTTCATCTATTTACTGGAAAATTTATAAACACATCATATTATATATAAAATGCATACTAAGTGGTTAAACATTCACTATTGTAATTTTTTAAGAAAGTTGAGTATCACTTTTATTAGAAAATTTATCTAAACTAAATTTAAAAAATTGAATTTTGATTCACATAATATTATTATAAATTTAAGAGACTGGGGATAAATTGAACTTGGTCTGGAAAAAAGATAATAATAAACTAAGATGTTGTGAACGAAAGAATATATAAACAATCTAGAAGGGATGTGTATATTGAAAAGTGGGGCATAAAATGAGTGATCACATGAGTCCACTAAATACGCAAAAAGGTGAGTGAGTGATCGGAGATATTTGCGGAGGAAAGAGTGGAAAATGAGCTCAAACTGGTGCCTTCTTCGGTGGTTGCATTATTCTTACCATGTTGGACCCACATGCCGCACTTTGTCTCTGTATCTTTGTTGAGGATGTTTTTCAATTTCCCAATTTGTGATTTGATTATTTAATCAGTGATTGAGTTGTTACTTACTCTCAATATATTATATATGTTATCTTCATTGTCAAAATAGAGACAGCTTCTTCAAACACACATAAAACCAAAAATTGCTCGCTCTCACTCACATGCACACCTAAAACATACGTCCACCGTACATTAATGATACGAATTGTCGTTTACTACGTTCGTTTGTTTTTTTATAAAAAAGATTGAGATGCATCGAACCTATATCTCATGACTCCAAAAAGTTGTTATCACTAGGGGATATAGTTTGTAGCTACTAATCCAAATTACTTTTGTCCATCTAGTGCTTTACCAAAATATGAGAAGATTCATAGCATTTCATTCCAAAACTAAACAACACTAGAAATTCATATTGTTGATTAGTGTTGACATCTCAAACTTTGACAAAGTGTTATACAGTTGGAAAAGTTGCCCAACATTGTCGTTTTCCTCGAGATCCATTACTTTTTTTGGTATACAAGTAAACTCGAATTCAGGACAGTAATAATATAGATACTATTTGAAGTCGAACCAGAGTTGTATAACAAAAACACCAGTGTGTTACCAATGCTTTCATTTTGCTTAAAGAATTTTCAATTTACTTTTCTTGTACTTCAATATGTAAACTCAAATCAAAACAAACCGATAAGAAAAATCATATCTTGGGATCTTCATTAATAATTGACTTACGAAAAAGCTTTGATGAATTGATGATAATGACAACAATAATTTTGATAATTGATTTATTTTGTCTTCCAAAAAAACTTGGGGGGTAAATCAGTAAAATCTAACACGCGCGAGTCAAAAACCCGACCCGTGACCCTACTAAGTCATAAGCGACCCGGAAGCCTTGTTGCTGTATGTTTCCAATTATCGACAAACTTCCCACCGTTCCGGCAAACGCAAAACAGAATCGTCCTTGAGTATTCACCGGAACTAGATAATTACTCGCCGGAAGTGAAACCTCACCACCAGTAAAATGAAACACCACCGTCGGAACCTTCACCGTCGTCATTCCCGAGAGATCAAAACACGTATCGAACAAAGAATACGACGGTGCTCGTTTCAGCTTCGTCGCTCCAAGTCTAAACGCATCTCTAAGCGCCACGTAAGCAGATTCCGTCAATCGAGTTACCGACGTACCGGAATCGATAATAACTCCGCCGTTTCCGGTAGCATCAAGCTTGAATTGCGATTCCGAAACGCCGGGAACGCGTGAACCGCCAACGCTAATTCCTAAAAGCTGTAAGTAATAAAACGTATCGAGTTTCGGGTTTTTCAATAACGGCGTGAAAACGGCAGTTTTCGGAACGGCGTTATCTCCGAAAATGATAGTTGACGGCGGTTTAGAAGCTGAACCAGAACTCGTCCGGTCAACTAAACAGTAAGAGAATTTTCCGTTATAACGGTTTTTCGTTTGTGACGGAAACGATAATCCACCACGGCCCAAGCCCAAAAGCCCAGCAGCACCAACGAACAAACCTTCGTTATCATGACCACATCCTAACGCTACGTGATCTACACGCGCTCCACGAAACGTCAGCGTTTCGGTAGAGAAATCTCCTAAAGTGAATGATCCATCACCGTAAGAGACTTGATACATACAAGTCTTACTTCTCCGGCTAATACATTCCGATGCTTCGTCTAATCTCCGGCAAAGACGAGAACCACATGAGACGGTGGCGTAAGTTTTGGATTTAGCCGGGTTAAAAACCGGGTCGGATTGTTTATAACAAGCTTTACAAGGATCACATTGAAGCCAAACGACGTCGCTTCCTGTGTCGAGAACCATGTAAACATTAGTCGCCGGAGTTCCAACTCCTAACCGCATAAAGTACTCTCCACTTCCTTGTGAGAGACCGGAGATAACAGCTCCGCTAAATCCACCGCCGGAGCGTGGAGTTCGTTTCGTGACATTTGTAGATTTTGCGGCGATGTTGAGTAAAGATTCGACTCGAACAGAGTCTCGTTGAAGACGGAGGTTGAAGAGATCCATTGGAGATGCATCGGAGAAGGAAGAGAGAGCATCTACATGTGATAAATGAACAGAGAGTGAAGTTTCGGATTCGGAATCGATTTCACCGATTTGGAATTCAGATTCAGGCCATGAGAGAGTTGCAGGTGAAGGAAGAGTGGTGACGAGGAGAGTTTGGTACTGAGAAGAAGAAGAGGAAGTGGAGGTGAAGAAGAGAACGGTGAAGATGGAGAAGACGAGGGTATTTAGGTCTTTTCGCTCCATTGGGGAAAAATGAAACTGAGGATTTTAAGTATTGTCACATGGATCTTTATATAGAGAGTATAGTTTGTGTTCAGACCAAAGCATATATGTGTGAACTTGAAAGAGCTTAGTTTACTTTAATTTCTTACCAAAAAAAAAAGGGTTTACTTTAATTATGAACTGAATTTTCCTTTTCTTTATTGAGTAAAACAATCATCACCAAATTATTGACTTTATTCAACTGAGCTATCAAAAATTATTGTGAAGAATAGTGCAAAATGGTTCCATGGTCTAGTGGTTAGGACATTGGACTCTGGAACCTTTGCACATTGAAATATCATTATAGGATCAGTTATACACGAAGTATAACCCTAATCTACACGTTTTGTAAATCTTTAGATTTGAAAATTGTAATCGTTATTACACATTGTTCAAACTTAAAAATGTAATTTCACATAAACCACAATTACTATTGGTTTCCTTAAACCAGCAATAAATAACCAAATGAACCATTAAACCTAAAATTATTTGATAGGAAACCAATTAAATCCTAAACCCAAACTAAACCCGATTAAAATTCTCAATTTTTTTCCCCAATTCGTTATCCTAAATTCCTCTTTCCCAAAATCGTGAACAAGAAAAACTAGGTTTGTAACAAAATCGAAAACTTTGAAATCCATTTTCAGCTACCAAAAATTTTTACATAAAAAAATCAATCAAGTTTCAAAAGAAGAGATTCAATCAATGAAAAGAGAGGATTTGAAGATTAGAGAAGTAAAGGAAAGAGACAATATAAATGTACAAAACCTATTCTTGTATATTCTCTTCCCAGGAAATCCATCCAATATACTTTGGTAAATTATTCTTTTAGTCATGCTTATTCTGGGTATATTAAAGTCTCATACGAAACAAAATATGAGAACCATCTAATTTTGAAATTTCGATTTTAAAATCTCAATCGTGGAAAACAAAACTTAGGGTTCTCGAAATGGGATTCAGAGATTTAAAGTGAGATGCCTCGTGGAAGATGAATACCGAGGAATTGTTACACTTTATGTCTATATTCATCTTCTTTCTCATTTCTTCTTGATCTTTTAACTTCCCCTTCAGAGATGTTTCTTCAATGGAGGAGGAAAAAAGGATAATCAAAAAAAGATACGAGATAGAAAATAAAAAGAAAGATAATAATAAGAAAGGAGAAGAACCGTAGGTTCAAACAATTGTTGGACAATATGGTTTGGTATGCAAATTCGTAATAGTTTTATAATCTAAACTAGTCAAACCAAATAATGTGTAATAACAAGTACAATTTCAAATTGCGTGTAATCATGATTTAAATTTACAAAACGTGTGAATATAATACTAGATCAGATTTCGTATGTAACTGATATGTTGGTGTGTAAATAGATCAACCGCCATTTTTTATTTGGGATTTAGTCTATATTAAAATTGTACATATTATAAGACGAAATTTCATTAATTCTTTAAATTATATTCATTTAGTATGGAACTTTGTTGAGATCTTGTTTCGGAATCTGGGGTTCAGCGAAGCATGAATACGATGTATCATGTATTGTATTACAAGTCTAGAATATTTTGTACAGATAAATGGTAGCCCTGGGGGATGTATTAAGCCAAAGCGCGGACTAAGGCAGGTGTTAATCTCAAAGATACGGGATGCAGAACGGCGGAGATCAATTACGGGTATCTCCATTGCTCGAACTAGCCCGTCTATGACACATTTGTTATTTCCGGATGATAGTCTTTTCTTTTTCAAATCATCAAAAGAGGAAACACAGCAAATTTTGAGTATACTTAAGGAATATGAGCAGATCTCTGGTCAGCAAATTAACTTTGCGAAGTCGTCAATTCAGTTTGGCCAGGGGTTATCAGATTGAGATAGATTAGAGGTACAACAAACCATGGGGATCCATAATGTGGGAGGATGGGGGTCTTATTTAGGGTTACCTGAGAATATTGGTGGGGCAAAAACGAAGGTTTTTGCTTTTGTACGAGAAAAACGTAGGGACAGGATTAACAGCTGGTATTCTAAATTTTTATCGAAAGCAGGCAAGGAGGTTTTAATTAAATCAGTCCTTACATCTCTGCCTACATATGTGATGACCTGTTACCGCCTCCCAAAGACACCTCATCAGTTAAATGCGGTAATTGCGGATTTTTGGTGGTCCAACCAAGGAATATCAAAGGGTATCCATTGGCAAAAATGGAAGAGCCTCTGTAAACTGAAGTCAGAAGGTGGGTTAGGGTTTCGAATACTGGAGGATTTTAATTCGGCTTTGTTAGCGAAACAACTTTGGCGGCTTCTTGAATATCTAGAGTCTCTTTTGACTCGCGTTTTGAAAGGCCGATACTTTAAGGATACTTGTCCGTTGACGGCTAAATCGAGGGCTAATTATGGATGGCGAAGTATAATATCAGCCAGATCTTTGTTAATGAAAGGTGTGATTAGGAAAATTGGGGATGGGATGCAGATTAAAGTATGGGAAGATCCATGGATTCCGGATATTATACCTCGTCTGGTGATAAAGATGCCATTTACATTTTTTCCTCACCTTACAATGGATCAGTTTATTGATCAACGGTCAGGATCATGGAAGGAGATTTTGGTTCATCAATACTTTGATCCTATTGATGTCCAACTTATATTGGGTATCCCGATTCCTCGACGGCCGCGCCTCGATTACTGAGGTTGGCACTTTACCAAGACAGGACAATATTCTATTAAATCGGGGTACCACACGGAGGAAACATCCTCTATGCTCCCGGTGGGCTGCTATGATCCAAATTATCAAGCATTATATAAGAAGGTGTGGCAAATTACTGCCCAAACAAGATTCGTCACTTCTTATGGCAAACTTTATCTGGTAGTGTTGCAGTCAACCAGAATCTAAAGTATCGGGAGATTAATTGTGATCCAAGTTGTTTAAAATGTGGAGCAGAGTGTGAGTCTATTGATCTTGTTCTCTTTCACTGTTCCTTGGCTATACAGACATGGGTCCTATCGGGCATCCCATCTGCTATACATGTTTTCCCGGGGGAATCAATTTGGTATAACCTGGATTACCTATTTTGGCGGCTACCGGACTCTAGTGATGTCAAATATTTTCCTTGGTTAATTTGGAATATATGGAAGGCAAGGAACGACCATTGCTTCTCTAATATAGCCATAGACCCTCATAGTATTATAACACGATCAAACGCGGAATATGAGGAATGGTCAAGAGATCCATGGGCCACTCCTTTACACATAAATCCTCATGTATTTTCCCTTTTACAGCCAATTCATGGTTCACGGGGATCAGGTGTTTCGTGGACGCTTCCTGGAAGATGACGGACCTTAGTACGGTGTTAGGGTGGTTCAACTTTCCAGATTCGGTAGAGGGTGGTTGTACGGGTGCTCGATGCGTCAATCAAAGTTTGTTAGCTCTACATGCGGAGGTAGAAGCTATTTTGTGGGCCATGAAGTCATTGTTGGCAATCCAAGCTTTGGAGGTGGAGATGTCGACAGACTGTAAGACAGTGCTGGAGGTCTTGGACAAGCCGGGGGACTGACCATCCTTTCTCTCATACCAGGAAGACTTTACGCTTTCATTAATTCCACGTAATCTCAATTATAGGGTTGATGCTCTAGTCAGGTTTGTTAGAGAGCAATGCTATAGTAGATTGTAAGCAACTCAGTTTGTGCTTTTCTGCACCTTTATATAATATTGTCATTGACAAAAAAAAGTTATATTCATTTAGTTTGTTAGACATGTGTTGATATTTGGAAATATTATTTTAGAGACTTAAACCCGAACCAATGTGAATTTGTATTAGAGGAACCAAATCCGACAAAATACTCAAACAAATCTTAAATTTATATACCCAAAAACCCGAACCTAAACTCGAATCAAATTAAGAACCAAATTTTAACTGTTTGAAGTTTTTTTTTTTTAGTTTTGAATTTATATATATAAATTACCTAAAGTCGAATTTGATCTAAACTGAAACGAACTATATCCAGAAAATAAAATATAGACAAGTAAAGCTTAAATTAAAAAAACTAAAATATTGAATTAAAGAAATCGAACCCGACAAAATATGAAAAACAAAATGTAAAACTAATCTAAAACCAAATTTGATATAATATGAAAAAATGTTATGAAAAACATGTAAATAGTTATTAACAAGGTCAGAAGAAACTAGTCCATCAAAGAATCTTCTAGTAGCATATCCTCCAACAAAATCTTTTCTATAAGGAGGAAAATTACACCTAAGAAGAGTTTGAAGATTTTTGTTATTATCAGTATTCATTATTGAAAAACTATTAATGATGGGATTGTTGCATTTTTCTTTTGTTTTGATACATCTGCTTTGATGAAAATTAATAACTAAGCAAGCAAAGATATTTGAAGCTTCATTGTAACTTTTTATTTATTAATTATTTTTATTTATGACTTTATTTTTGATGTAGGAATCTGAAAATATGTTTGATGTATATAGTTTGTAAATATGTGGAATTTCTAAAAATATCTCGTTTTAAATCTGAAACATTTTTACTAATTTTAGGTTCTTAATCTCTCTCTGTCTCATTCATGCCTGTATTTAAGACTCGAACCCAGCAAAATAACCTTAAACCATTTTTAAAGGTTATTATGAATTATAGATTAATTTTTATTTTATAGTATCTCCCACGATACATTTGCATAGATGGGCTTGAGGACTAGTAAATTGTGTATAGACGACTCTCTAAAGCATTTGAGCAATTGTATAAGAATATTTAGTTTTATCCATGATCAAAGGAAGAATGAGTAGATGGTCATATGGACTTTCTGGATTTCTATCCAAACTAGCCCAACATATTTCCTTATGGCCGGCCCATGGGTTGTAAAAATGTGGAGCACATGCACATACAATTTGGTAATTAGTGGACTATGTTGGAAAAAGACAGAGTCTAAAGAGATACAATTATTATTGGCCTGTGTATTTTAAACCATATTATATTTAATAAATGAAAAGCCACATTTTTACTTATTTTTCCTTTTTACGAGTAGTCATGGAAAAAAATTGGTTTAATTTTTTATTTTTTATTGGAATTTAATTCTAGAAAGTTTCATAATTTCCATGTTAATCTAATTACTAACCGAGGACAGGTGGCCAGTGGTGTAGTCACTTTACAAATCTTGAAGGCACCAGAGATCGAACCCCCTACCTGCAGTTGTAGGAAGGGATTTAAAAGCCAATAGGCTAGTTGACAAAAAAAAAAATCTAATTACTAAGTACCATCATCAAATTTATGAAATCGCCATACAATTTGAACTCAAAATTTATAATCTTGGGTGCTACGTTGATGATTTCCAAATCAAAATATGTTTGAAGTTCAATATAAGGAGCTATTATAAATACTAAAATAAAATAGTTTGAAAAAGAGAAGTAGGTGGCAAGCATGGCTCCATTATTGAAATTTTGTTTTGCTAGTGGCACTTTTTGAACTCTTCAAAAATAATAAAGTGAAAAAAATTGAAGAGATGAAGATTATAGGTAATGAGGAAATGGGGAAGATGAAGACGAAATCCCCCATCTACTAATCTAGTCTAGTTAGTATACTAATTACACCTAATTTTCTTCATTTCTCATATCATTTTCTAAATTATTCTCATTTCTGAACTCCTTTAGCTTCTTTACTTCATCCTCAATTGGTCCCTACCATCCATCTCTCCATAATTGTTATTATTTCCCATATTCATCCCTTTTTAGTTTCATTGACATGAGCTTTTAAATAGCATTTCCTAAAATGTAAAATGTTGGAAGAAGTACATTTCATTTTTACAGTTTTTTATATCGGATATTGATTTTCAAAACTCATAATCTAATACGATAAAATTTAAATTTAGATTTTGAGTTTGTGGATATATAAATTAAATATGTAAATTGTTATTTTTTCTTGTGTTAACCCCTTTGTAATTTCATTGACATGCATAGTTTATATGTAAAATGTCGAAAAGAATGTATATCTCGATGAACTATTTTCTATCAGAAATCAATTTTGCAAAGTTACATTGCTCCGATTAATAAAATTTGAAGATTTTAGTAATTGATCATATTTTCACGAATATATGTGTATATGTACATATGTAAATTGTTGGTTAATATAATTA
>JAKUCM010003209.1:0-25171 GCA_023374145.1 Lepidium sativum
ACTCCGAACTGATCGTGGAGGGGAATTTAACTCACGGGAGTTCAATGATTACTGCGAGAGTAACGGTATCAAGCGACACCTTACCGCACCTATACGGCACAACAGAACGGAGTGGTGGAAAGGAGGAACCAAACGATAGTGGGAATGGCTTGCAGTCTACTCAACGTAAAGAAATTACATGATGTCTTCTGGGGAGAAGCTGTGACAGTAGCAGTGTTTCTACTCAACCGAGCACCTACTGCACCTCTAAAGGATAAGACTCCTTATGAGACATGGTACAGCAGAACTCCGAATGTAAGTTACTTACGTACTTTTGGTTGTTTGGCTCATGTGAAGGTGGCTCATGTGAATCTGAAGAAGTTGGATGATAGGAGCAAACAAATGATCTTCTTCGGATATGAGCAAGGATCTAAGGCATTTAGGGCGTATGATCCTATCGGTTGTCGTGTCCATGTGACACGAGACATCATATTTGATGAAGATGCTAGTTGGGATTGGCTGGGAACAGACACCGGGAAGAGCTTTGTCGGTTTTAATGACAACTTATATGTGTCATTCCCAGAAAGTTTCGCTCGAAGAGAAGAGGAATCTAATATTCTAGCTCCAGATCAAGAAAATGTGAGAGCACTCACACATAATGAGAACGATCCATTACACAACACTAGAACAGTAAACACCACAGTTCATGAAGATCATCGCACACAAGAATACAAAACACCAACTGCAAATGCCTCTCCACCTCAACATGAGTCACCACAGTCCTCGAATGAAGGCTCTCGTGGTTATCGGTCTTTAGACAGTTTGTATGAAGAGACTACACATGTGACTATAGATCCAGAGCAGACCATGGAGGGTGAGCCTTCTGTTTTTGAAGAAACAGAACAACAAGAGTGTTGGAGGAAAGCTATGATAGATGAACTTGATTCAATCAAAGAAAATGACACTTGGACGCTTGTTGAATTTCCAAAGAACCATCGTCCTATTGGCTTGAAATGGATATTCACGAAGAAGAAAGACACCAATGGGAATGTGACGAAACATAAGGTCCGCCTTGTAGCAAAGGGATATGTGCAGAAGCAGGGTGTAGATTATGAGGAAGTGTTCGCTCTTGTTGCACGACTGGAATCAATACGGTTACTCTTAGCGTTGGCCGGTCACAATGGTTGGGAAGTACATCACATGGATGTTAAGACCGCTTTTCTTAATGGTGTTTTGGAAGAGGAGGTATACGTTTCTCAACCGCCTGGTTTTGTAGCAAAAGATGAAGAGAAACTTGTATATTGTCTTCATAAGGCTCTGTACGGGCTCAAGCAGGCCCCAAGAGCTTGGAATACAAAGCTGGATACGTGTATGTCTGATCTTGGTTTCAAACGTAGCTCCGCCGAACATGTCTTTTACATGTGTGGAGATGGGGAAGGAAAGCTGCTAGTAGGAGTATACGTTGATGATCTCATCATCACTGGTGGAAATGATGAAGAAATTCGCAGGTTCAAGAAAGAGATGTGCACTATCTTCAAGATGAGTGACCTTGGGTTGTTGTCATGTTACCTTGGAATTGAAGTCAAACAATCTTCAGATGGAATCTACATGAGTCAGTCATCATATGCTTTAAGGATTCTTGAGAAGAATGGAATGGCAGAGTGTAACACTTGCCATGTACCGATGGAGCCTAGACTCAAACTCAGCAAGACAAGCTCAGCTCCAAGTATCGATGTGACTGGTTATCAAAGGGTTGTTGGAATTCTTCGGTACTCGGTTCATACAAGACTAGACATCTCGTTCGTTGTTGGATACGTGATTCGTTTCGTTGAGAAGCCCACAACCGAACATCAAGCTGTTGTAAAGCAACCGAGTAAAGCAAATTTCACCACATTCAGCGGAAAATGTCACTCATGAATTCCAACTCGAGCCAAATACTTAAGTAACACCATCTGAAACTCAAAAGCAGCCAGCACTACAAGAAACAGTTAAACCGTTTGTTCCCCCTCCTTACAAACCACAGTTGCCCTTCCCATAGAGATTCAAAAAGGAAGTCGCTGAGAAGTACAAATCACTTTTTAACAGGCAAATTCAAAGTATTGAGCTTAAGGTCCCATTATTAGATGTATTTATGTTGATGCATCCTTATCAAAATTTTCTTAAAGATGCAATCAAGGAGAGAACAAAAGAGGTCGAAGGTATGGTCGTGCTCACTCACGAAATCAGCGCCATCATTCAAAGAAAAGCGATACCAAAGAAGCTAGGTGACCCTGGAACTTTCAACCATTCTTTGCTCACTGGGACCCTTATCCTTCAATAAATGCCTATGCCATCTTGGAGCATCAATAAGCCTCATGCCACTCTCTGTTGCAAGCAGATTGGGTTTCGATAACTACAAATCTTGCAAGATATAATTGGTTCTAGCAGACAGGTCAGTACAAATCCCTCACGGCAATCTTCCTATGAGAGTAGGAGGAGTCCATATACCAACTGATTTCATTGTCTTAGACATGGATGAGGAACCTAAGGACCCGTTACTCTTTGGAATACCCTTTTTGGCTACTGCTGGAGTAGTCATTGATGTTCAGAAAGGAGAAATCCAACTTAACTTAGGACCAGACTTCAAAATGAAGTTCAACATCAATGATGAGATGAAAAAACTAACCATAGAAGGTCAAACGTTCTCAGTTCAGGAAATGGATGCTTTGGCTGATGAGTTATTAGAGGACTTGGTTGTAGATGACCACCTACAGGTTGCATTGACTAAGTCAGCCACAGATAGATATTTGAGTATGGAAGCTGAATGTTATAGGAAACTTCTTGGTTTCACCGACTGCTGAAGTTAAACCAGTACACCAAAATTTGACAGTAACTGTGTCAGACTCGAGTCCTGGACTCGAGTTGAATTTACTCCAGTGCACCACGTCAACTGCTACTGCGAGTGGTCTGAGCTGAAGGCTCCTAAAGTGGAACTGAAACCACTTCCAGCAGGGCTAAGGTACGGTTTCTTGGGTTCTAACTGCACGTATCCTGTCATTGTGAATGATTCTTTGAGTAGTGATGAGTTGAGCATGATGTTAACTGCACTTTCCCAGTGGGACTCGGATTGGCACTCAGCGGTAACTCACCCAGTGAGACTCAGATTAGCACTCAGTGGTAACTCACTCAGTGGGACTCGGATTGGCACTCAGCGGTAACTCACCCAGTGGGACTCGAATGGCGTAAAGAATCACCTTTGACAGGCCAAGTCTATTTCACCTTTGACGGGCCAAGACACGCTTGAACACTGTTTCACAACCCTTTGAGTTTTTCATTCTTGTAATCCCAGAATAAGAATTCTACCTTCGTTTTATAATCTTTTGAATTTAGTTTTAGTTTGCTTTTATTCTAAGTTTACTTTCTGAATTTTATTATTATGTCTTCCACTTTGAGTGTTATCTTGATTGTTTTACCTATGAAGTCTAAGGGAACAGACTAGATCAGCGTGGACCTTAAAGTTGTCTAAGTCGCTTAAGAGTAGAATAATATCATCTCTTTTGTTTCGGTGTTGTTAATGCTTGTTCCTTTCTGATCAATTGAAACATGATTTTAGACGTTTAACTCCTGACGGGCGCGTTGAACCGTCTGACTTAACCGTCTCAAAGATCTATATTCTTAGCCTAAGGGATTAGTTGTCTAAGGTGTTTATCAGGCTCGTTTAAATGGTTGTTTCACACTAGCTAGGTTGTTAAACGCTTATGATGATAAGGTCGGTTGATAGATTTGCTAAGACTGTTTACCACGAGAATGGACTCAGTAGTTATGAGTTTATTGCCTAGAGATTCGCTCTGTATGAGTTTGATAAACGATTTAGTGACTTTAAGTGAAACGCTGATCCGTGATCTCTGCCCCTTAAGAAACCCTTTCTCTTATTTATTGTTTACACTTGACATTTGTTCTTTACTGCACTTTGTCACGCTATTTGCTATTTACTGCACTTGTTACGGTGTGTGCTCTTTACTGCACTTTGTTCTGCTGTTATTTTCACTTCACTTTGTTCCGTTGTTTACTTTTCACTTTTGCTTTCGGTTCCCGTTGTCTAAATTGCTCACTTAGGTTGACAGATAACAAACCACTAAATTGACATGACTTAAATTAGAGTAGTCAATCACATTCTAATTGCTAGTTACACACTTGGATTGACATCTATTATAGTACATCGACATTAGTATAATAGGATTTGAAAAACAGTGAAAAATCTTGTTATCACATAAGTCGTCACTTATCCGACTTAACTGTTTGATATCCAAAACAGTTTTTATTTGTAGCTCTAAGAACCAAATCTTGCATTGACTGCCTCGAACAAAATTCTTGATTTATCTCAAGATTAGTATCATCTTCCCATTCTTCAACATTATGAATTTCTTCTGCACAAACTGGAAGCTCATCAACATTCAAATTATTATTCATAAGGCAAACCACAATCGTCAAATCATCACGTGATTCATTCTCACAATCATCATTACCACCATTTTCGTCAAAAAGGTCTCCTTCATCTCATCAATAATCATCTCGTTCTGTTGTTCTTCAATAGTAATGATGCCAAAATTGTCTACATTTTCCACACCATTCAATAACTCCACTTGCAAAACAGGTTTCAGCCCCTCTTTATCCAATGACATCAACTAAATCAAAACTTCCTCGTCATCTACAATATAAGTCTATCTCCGAGTTTTAGATAGACTGTAACTCAATTTGAGCTTCTCAGTGGTTTCAACTATTCCAATCTTCTTGTAAATCTTATCTACTAACACTGAATAAGTTATTTCCACCAAAGATGAAGTCTTAAACAATATAGCATTTAGAGCATTTGTTGAAATCCATTCATGATCTTCTGAATAGCACCCTCCATAGTCAAATTGCACGTGTGTGTACATGTTCCTCAACGCCTTCTGTATATAAGATAAAACAAAATTCATTCACGAATTACACAAAAAGTTTCAGTTGTACCTAACTGTACTTGTTGTTCTGTCATCTCTAGTGTGCAGTTGTACCTAAATGTACATGTTCTTCTGTCATCTCTAGTGTGTCGTTGTACCTAAATGTACTATACAGTTGTACCTAGCCCTGGGCATTTTGCCCGAAAATTAGACCTGAACCCGAACCCGACCCGAAAAAGCGGGTTCGGGTCGGGTTCGGGTCTTCATAATTATCCGATCGGGTACATATAACCAAGTATTTCGGGTTTCTGGTGGGGTTCGGGTAAACTCCGAAACCCGAAATTGAACCGCAATTAACCGATTATCAGCATTGGCTTAGAATTTGGTATGGGTATATGATTAAATGTCTTGGTTTGGTACTGCGATTCGTCTTCCCTTGGACGTTTCACTTTCCCTTCTATTCATTATACATTACCCTTTTCGAATATCAAAAGACAGTATGTCTCGTTTCCTTAACGGCGATTTGCAGAGCACACCGAATCCGTCCATCAACTCAAGAAATCAGTCTCATGTAAGCCTTTCTGATGTCTATTCTTGTGCGTTTTAACTTTATTTGTTGTTGTATCTTCGGTGAACATCGCAATTAGCGATTTAGGGTTTGTTTTTTTTCGTTTTAGATTTCGTATTGTTTTTGTTTTGATTTATGTTTGATATCGTTTTAGATTGCATTTTAGATATGGTTTTGATTTAAACTTTTGTGTTCGATTTAGGGATTTAGGGTTTTTTGAAAACGATTTCGATTTAGGTTTTTAGGGTTTTTTAAAATCGATTTCGATTTAGGGATTTAGTGTTTTCATGATTTTTGAATTCGGTTTTTCGTAAGATGTTTTCGATTTAGGGTTATCGAAATCGATTTAGGGTTTTTTAAAATCGATTTCGATTTAGGGTTTTTTAAAATCAATTTCGATTTAGGGATTTAGGGTTCTCAAATCTCAAATCGAAAACATGTTTTTATGTTTTCGATTTAGGGTTCTCAAATCGATTTAGGGTTTCATAAAATCAAATTCGATTTAGGATTTTAGGGTTTCATGTGTTTTTTGTTTTCGATTTATTGTTCTAGAAATCGATTTAGGGTTTGTTGAATCGATTTCGATCATTTTCCTTTGCCGATTTTGTTGTGTTTTAGATCATTATCCGATTGGGTAAAAGTGAAGACCCGAACCCGATCATTCAAATGTTTACTGCTTTTGTTTTCTCCAAATCTCTTAGGGTCAATCTAATAGGTTCTGTTTTAATTCAACGTAGCGATTGTATCATTCTATTAAGTATTTATAATCTGTTTTAATAGGTTTTGTTTAAATTCAACTTAGAGATTGTATCATTCTAATAGTTTCTGTTAGGATCAGTATATTAGGGTATATCTAAGTGTATGATTATATACTCATGTTTTTCTATACATTGATTGTCATTAATCTTTCATTCTGTTTTCTGTTTTCTGTTTTAGATGGTCTCTTCTGTGTCTCCACCTGAAAACAGAATGATTGTCATTGCTAATTCGAATGGATGTGGAGGACCTCTAGGGAAACGTACTGAAAATCCTGAGGAGTGTAGAGCAACATCACAGATAAAGAAACCTAAGAAGACACTAGAGACAAGATCGAATGTTTGGACATTCTTCACCCGAGTTAAGGATGACCGAAACAAATGTATATGTAACTACTGCGAGAAGGTCTTCGCATGTCCAACCAAGTCAGGGACTTCCAATCTTCAGAAGCATATTGGTGTGTGTAAGCAGTGCAAGGCTTGGTTGGAGTCTCAAGCCAATCAGCAGCCTGTCTTAAGCATGGATGGAGGTGTGAAGATTGCTAGAGTACCAGAGTCTGTCTTTAGACAAGCATTAAACGAGTTGATTGTAGGAGCAGAGTTGTTGTTGTCCTTCATTGAAAGTGCAGCTTGGAGACAATTTTGCCGAACGGTAAGTTATTTTAAGTTTCTATAAATCATTGCATACTTTGAATGTTTAATTGTTTACTAATTCACTATGTGTCGAATGTTGGCAGATGAATCTCTATACACCTCATTCAAGGAGGACTGCTCAAAGGGACATTGTGAAGATGTATGAGGAGAGAAAGGCTAAGGTGAAGAAGTGGTTTTTACAAAACAATCAAAGAGTATCTGTTACAACAGATATTTGGAAGTGCCAACCAACGGGTAAGTATCAATTCGGTTATTTGAATTTCAATTCGCATATGCTTAGATTAAGTTTTAAAAAATGATATCTTCTTAGGTTAGCTTAGGTTAGCTTAGGTTAGCTTAGGTTATCTTCAGTTATTTAAACTTCAATTCGCATATATATAACTGATAGTATGTTAGCTTCAGAGAGTGACTTGAACTTCAATTTGATACATGTGCTTCTTACATGGTCGACAGAATCCACTACATCGATCTCACTTGGACACTTAAGAAGATGATCATCGGCTTCAAACATGTAACTGATCACAAAGGTCAGACTATTGTTACTGTTCTTTTAGATTGTCTAGCTGAGTGGGGAATCAAGAGGGCTTTTTGCATTACAGTAGACAATGCAACATCGAACACTTCGGCAATAGGGAAGTTTGAAAGTAGTTTAAAATTAGGTTCATATGATGCATTTGTTTTGGGTGGTGAGATGCTACATATGAGATGTAGTAGACATATAATCAATTTGATTGTCAAGGATGGTTTAGCCGATATAGATGATAGTATCTGTGCAATTCATAATGCTGTCACTTATCTTAGATCATCTACGAATAGGATGAAATCATTTGAGCTTAAGGTTGACTCTGGAAAAATAACTAGAGGTACATTACCACTAGATGTGAAAACTAGGTGGAATTCAACATATCTGATGTTGAAACAAGCTCTTAAATTTCGGGTTGCATTTGATAAAATGTTAGAGGAAGATAAATTGTACTGTGATTATTTCACATAATTAGACAATGGGGAATTTAGAAAAGGACCTCCTAAATGTAGTGATTGGGATGAGGTTGAAAGGCTTCGTCGTTTTCTTGTGATTTTCTATAACTCAAATCTTATTGTCTCAACCTCTACGTCTTTAAACTCTCATGACTGCTATGGTGAGATAGTTACCATAGCATCAAATATGACTGATCTTATCACAGAAAAAGATAGTCAGCTGAGCAGGAAAGCTAGTGCGATGCTCTCTAAGTTTGAAAAGTATTGGGATGGGCTGAAAAATATCAACAAGATGTTGATACTGGCGACAGTATTTGATCCGAGAAAGAAAATGCAGTGTGCGAAGCTATGCTTCGAAACTTTACATGGGAAAGATTCTGTTGAAGCTAAGGAGATGAATGAGTCAGTCTTGATGGTTCTAAGGTCATTGTTTGCTGAGTATAGTGATAGGCATCATGGGAATACAAACGCTCAAACACAGTTTACCCAATCCCAGTCATCTCGGTCTATTGCATCTAGTTCTAGTCGTGAAAGGTCTTCAGATCAGATGGATGTATTTGATGATGGATTGGGGTATAAGAGGATTGATATTCGGTATAAAGAGATGATGAGTGAGAAAGGAGCAAGGGAAAACCGAGATGAGTTAGATACATATTTAAGAGATGATGTTGAGAGTTCTGAAAAGGTATATGGGACAGTATTTGACATACTCTCATGGTGGAAGGCTAACAGCTTTAAGTTCCATGTACTCTCACATATTGCTAGAGATGTTTTTGCAATGCAGGTGTCTTCGGTTGCATCTGAAAGTGCTTTTAGCACAAGTGGGCGTATTATAACTCCAAACATAAGTTGTCTTTCCCACTTTACCGTTGAAGTATTGATGTGTTGTGAGCAATGGATAAAACAAGACTTAAAAGGTGAAACTAAGGAACTCACAATTGGACAAATCCTTGCAGACATTGAAGAAGCTGACAATCTTGAAAGAGGTAAGTATGTTAATAGACTGATCTGTTTTAGAAGCATATTTGTCATATTATCATGCAATCTGTTTTTCTCTCGTGACTGATCTGTTTGTTTTTACTGCAGAGTATACAAGCTCAATCAATAAAGAAGACTAGATAAAAAAGTAAATGCCCTTTACTTAACCTCGTTTATGTAATGTTAACAATAACATATACTTTTATCTTTGCAGAAAACAACTTTGATCAAGACATGTTGTTTGTTGTTTGACAAGTTTTTATGTTAAGTTCTCGGACATGTTCAGTTCTCAGATTTTAAGTTCAGTTCTCGGACATATTTTATGAACACTTGTTTAAGACTCTACATTATCTTTGCATATTTTGTTTGTTAATGATGGTATGATTTTATCTTTGCATATTAAGGTTTGTTAATGAGAAATTTCATTGAATGTTAGTTAATTTTTGTAAATACCCGAACCGGACCCGAACCCGAAATTTTTATAATTTTGGGTATCAATTGGGTCCTTAACAAAATATTAAACCCGACCCGAACCCGAAATATACCGACCCGAACCCGACCCGAGTTTCAAAAATACCCGATCGGGTCCTTTATGCCTAAACCCGAAATAACCGAAACCCGAAAGACCCGACCCGATCGGATCCGGGTACCCGAATGCCCAGGGCTAGTTGAACCTATATGTACTAATTGGACAAAATTTGTAGAAAGGGTTTATGAAAATAGGTTGATTTGGGTATTCTCGTTTTGTTCCCATTTAACACGATTCAAGACAACTATGATATTATATAACAATGAACATACCTAATCATCACTACGAACATGAATACCAACTAAATGTGCTAACCAATCAAGCTATTTACATTTCAATATCAAAATCAATAACTCAAAAACTGACCTACTTCTTTTCTTCTTTTCAGCGAGGAATGAAGAGAGGATTGGATAAGATACCAGTCAGCAATGTGCGAGATAGATAAGAAATGGGAGAGATGGATGAAGTTTCAGGTGCAGGAACAAAGAAGAAGAAAGAAGCTCTCGTGAAATCCAGCTCTCATCGAAACTGTTTCAGTGAGGGAGACAAAATTGAAACCTTCTATATCAATTAGTGTGTCTGATTAGGGTGACAAAATTGAAATCTTCTCTTTTAATACGTGTGTTTCATTAAGGATAAAATGAAAATATGAAAATATCAAAATTTGAATGCCAATTAGATTGAAATGTGGCCATGTTGATTATAGATTTGACAAAAGTGGCAAGATTATCGTCCCATTGAAGCATGTGTTCTAAATCCGGAACTAGGCCCGGCTCTTATTAAAGGTTTGTCCTTTGCGTTGAAACGTGTAGCATTCTTCTCCTCCGTTGTTCATTGTTCGTCGTCATCGTCAGGTCTTTTTTCCCTTTCTCTCTCGATCACTGTCTATTACTTCATGGGTCTTTCTGTTTTTTTTTTGAAGTAATGTTGTGGTTTTTGTTTCTATTGAAGTTTTGTTTTTCCCTCCGTAATCGATTTTTGATCATCAAACGTAACGTTGAACTTAGGGTTTCTTAAATTTTCTCGAAATCGTTTTCGTATTTTGTTCTTGTACTGCTTGGCTAGACAGAAATTTGATTGTTTTGTGAAATTTATATGCGGATTGTTAGATTCTCTTTAGTGATTTATGGGTATTGAGTTTTCTGGCTTGTTTTATTCAGAATTCTGGAAATGGTTTCTGAGTTTGCTATGTAGCATATATGGGTCTTTACTTTTCTTTTGATCTGTGTATTTGTTTAACTTGCGTTGGATTCTCTTACTGATGATGAAAAAAACAGTGTGTGCAATGTCTTGTTCTGTCAGGTTAAAAACTAGTTTGGGGATGAAGGCTAATTTGAGTACTCATGAGGTTCTTAACAACACTGATACTATGTGTGAGATTCTTCTCCTCCTTCCACCGGAAAGTATCTACAAGCTGATTTTGGTTTCGAAGAGATGGCTTCAGATTATATCCAGCCCTTTCTTCCGTCACGTTTACTTAACCAAGTGGAAACCGAGCTTTCAACTCATTGGCTTCTTCATTTGCAACTCAATGTACCTTGGAGGACGTACAGACGGAGTCTCTCGCCCTCGGTCAGAGCCATCACTTCCGTTGCTCTCATCAAGCAGTTTTGGTGATGAAATCCAATCTTCTGGTATCCTCAAAAAGCTTGGATACTACATTGATTCTTCAAACGGTCTTCTTCTCTGTGGCCGCCATCCAAAAGCTTACTATGTGTGGGATCCGAGTACACAGAATCATCATCAGCTTCCACGTCCCAGAGTTCATTTCGAAGAACTTTGTATGTCATTGATCACTGAGGATTGTCCTGATAGAGGGCTTAGCTATAAGGTGATCCGTGCTGAGTGTGTAGGCTTTACAGTTCATGGTACTAAGGTGAAGGTAGAGACATATTCCTCTAAAACCACCACTTGGAGCTACTCCGAGCTATCTTGTTCAGAGCCTATATCTCTGAGCTCGTGGACTCCAGGGAGAGTGATCAAAGGTATGGTTTACTGGTATGCTACAGGAGGTAAAATTGCAATATATGACTCAAACAGTGAGGAGAAACGAATTGATGTGATAAAGCTCCCGAAAACATACGACTATGATGAACAGGTTCTGGGTGAAACCGCTGATGGGTGTTTACAATACGGATGGAGCAATAAGTCAGTCATGGAGATATGGAAGCTTGAAAAGATAAATGATGTGCTCCAATGGACCGTGCTGCGTAAGCTGAACTTTAGGGTATTGTGGAAAAAGAACCCAGTACAAGCTACAAGGTTCAGCACTCGGACTAAAGAAACGCAGCTGCTCGCGTTCCTCAATCAGAATTCAAACTCGTTTTACATCAGATGTGAATCAAATTTCTTCACCTATGACACAGAGACCCATAGGCTTGAAGTAGTTCAGTACCAAGGACGAAAACCAACATGCTTTTGGGAGTTCTGCAAAGTTATCCCTTACTTTCGACGCTCTTGGCCTTCTTCTTCCCTGTGTGAAAACAGTGTCACGATGATCTAGACTCCTTAATGCAAGACCTCCTCCTCAAGAAGTAAGTAACTAGCTTATGGTATTATCTAGTTTTTGTATAGACAGCTTCGGAGATAATTTTGCTGTTATGTCAATTGAACTATCGTTTAAGTTTATAGCTGAAGGTTTTGGTTTCAACCATTGATGAACCTCTCATGGTTTTGGTCTATAGCTCATGGTTGCCTTTAAAGATAGTGCCTTCTGCGTGTTGAATCTGTGTTTTATGATTAACTCGGCTAGTGAATGATTATGATGTTCACAGAGAACTGCAGATTCTGATAACAAGTTATTTACATCATATCATTTGACCCAAACAATTTCAGTTTTTACAATCTCTTAATTATGATATAACAAGTTGGATTAATGGGTCACTGGATGATGAGTAAGCTGATTATGGAGAATGTCCACATTCTATGAAATGTAATGAACAATGTGTGTTATTCAATTTAGAAAATAATAAAGATAATATATAAAGTCATGTAGTGATCTAAGAAACAGATCATATGTAATCTTAGGTACAGATAATCCTTTATTGGTGAAATTGATAACTTTATTTGATCATAATTTAATGGATGAAATTGGATTTGATAAAATGGAAAGTCTTAAAAAGAGTGGTGGGACTGTAAAACAACTCAAAAGTATGTGTTGAGAAACTCAAAATGCATTATTTAGAAATTAAATGAAACCTATAAGCTAACTCTAATGTTCATATCATATAGCATCACATGGCTCATCATTGTTTCAATTACATGATATCTAAAGTTGTAATGATCTTCTCCACAACGAATTTTGGTCTATATGGACCACCATCAACTAATCTTAATTGTTATTTCATCCAACAATACGATAAATTGAGCTAATTATTCTAAATTTTCAAAAAAACATTTTTCTATAATTAAATCGACAAAATTCTACTTATAACTAAACTCTTAACAATATCAGATACGATAAACATGATTTTAGAAACTAAGTTCGGGTGAAGAAGATAAAAGAATTGTCACTTTACTAATTGATTAAAAATATTTCCTCAAATCCATTTTTTTTTGTCAACTAACCTACTGACTTTTAAATCTCACTCCTACTACAGGTAGGAAATTCGATTAGTTGGTGCTTTGAGAATTTGTAAAATAATTACATTATTGGGTCACCTGTCATCGGACTTCAAACCCATTTAGTTTTTAGACTTTTGATATATATAATTTTCGATGTTTTTATTGTTATTCTCTATTAATGATTAAACGGTACTATCACTCATTATTGTCATAATTCTTCTATCTCAAAGCTACAATAATTTACGGGTCCAATGTATATATGTTTCATGCAATATAATAGTTACATTAAACATACTTTTAACATATACTTTCTTCTATTTTGTAAGCTTAGATATTAGAATACGTTGACAAGCCACATGTTCTTTTATCACAAGGCAAAAGTGGCAACAAAGAAAAGAGATTGATAATATATATCTTTGAATGTATAAAGCTTATATTATATTAAGGATAAAATTTGATAAAATTAAGGTGGACCAATCTTAAGTGATTGGTTTGAACAAGTCGGTAATCATAGATACTGAAAGTGACAGTTGGTAAAAGGAAAGAGAGATCCTATATTTAGACATCTCTACACAAGTGTCTGAATCTCTACATTTTCTCTCTTCCACAAAATCTGATTTCTCATTTGATCCACCAAATCAGTTGCTTTGTGTCAATAGGTAAAGGAGGATTCTGCAGACGAAAGTCTTGTTACATCAATGATTGTTCTGTTTGATGTGATAAAATGTGTTATGCAGTTGTAACCATTTTGGTTCTCTAGGTGATTCATTAGAATTATTTTGTTCTGTTTGCTTGATCTAACTCACTGAGAAGTTTTATTATTTGTTTACAGATAACTCAATCTAATGGGGAAGAGGAGCTCATGGTTTGGTTGGATGAAAAGACTATTCATTTGCGAGGCGAAAGCAAAAGCAGAGAAGGTTTAAGTTTCTTTCTCTTCATACATGAATTGTGTTTATGTTTATGAATCTAAAGTGATTCTTGTTTTTGGTCAGAAGCCAAAGAGATGGAGATGGATCTTTAGAAGACTGAAGCTGAGACAACAAATTGCAACTTGTGTACAAGAGTCAAGGACATTGAATGAAGCAACACAGGATCAGAGAAAACATGCCATGAACGTAGCCATTGCTACAGCTGCAGCAGCTGAGGCAGCGGTTGCAGCAGCCAATGCAGCTGCTGAGGTTGTTCGGATGGCAGGAAATGCCTTCAAATCTCAACATTTTGTCAAGACTCGCCATCAGAATTTGGCTGCTATTAAGATTCAGAGTGCCTTCAGAGCTTATCTGGTTAGACACTCTACTTTGAGATTTGAATAGAATCTTAGTCTCTATTTGATATTGCAGTGTTTGATCTTGTGATTGACTACAAAACAGGCAAGGAAAGCTCTGAGGGCATTGAAGGCACTTGTAAGGCTTCAAGCAATTGTTCGTGGCCGAGCTGTTAGGAGAAAGGTTTCTGTTTTATTTAACTCTTCACGTTCCAACAAAACTTCAACATCAAATCTCATCCAAAGGAACAAAGAGGGAAAGTGGTCCAAAGCCAAATCTGAGATCAAAGAAGAACTTAAGGTATCGAAACATTCGATGTGTAGCTCAAAGTTTGAGTGCAATGATTGGGACAGTAGTGCTCTCACGAAGGAAGACATTAAAGCCATATGGTTAAGGAAGGAAGATGGTGTGATCAAGCGTGAACGTATGTTGAAATACTCTCGATCTCATCAGGTAAATTTCTCCTTCGGTATCTTTGTATAACTGGTCTGTTTTGGTTTAAGGTCTCAAGGTGTTGTTTTGCAGGAGAGAAGAAGTCCACGCATGCTTCTGGAATCACTATACACTAAGGATATGGGGATGAGAAGCTGTCGATTAGAACATTGGGGTGAATCAAAGTCTACAAAATCCGTAAACTCATTTCTCATTCCAAGTGAAATGCTTGTTCCAACAAGAGTAAAGCTTAGAACTTTGCAGAGACAAGACTCTACTAGTGATCGACAAGACTCACCATTTTCTTTTCCAAGGAGATCTTTCAGCCGTCTAGAGCAGAGCTGGTTTCAAAGCTCCAATGGTTTCCAACCATACATAAGTATGACAGAGTCTGCAAAGGAAAAGATGAGATCACTCAGCACACCAAGGCAACGTGTAGGACTCACGGACTCTTGGTTTGATAACTACAAAAAAGATGAAGAGAAAGTCTCTCTCTGGTCTTCTTTTGTTAATGAATCTAGAAAGATCAGTAGCACCAAGAAATCCACAAATCAATATAATTGTTAAACCAAATCTGTTTTTCTCTTTTGTTTTGTTTTCTGGGTCTCATATCTGATGTTCTTAGAGATATGCTTCCATTAAAGGCTATTTTTTGGGATTTGGTGTCTGTTTTTGTTCATTACTGTTCATGAGGAAGTGGAAGCATTTTTATCCTGAAAAAATGTATGGTGATTTTCTTTGTTCAAAACATGAAATTTATTTGATTATGACTGCGATGTGTTCATGACTCTATACTATAGAACCTGCAGATCTTTCTAATGACATAGCCAAGGATAAAATGGCAAAATCCTGCCTTTATCAATACTTAAGAAACCTAAAAATCCTGCCTTTATCGCATGAAAAGCTCTTCAACGTTCATAAAACTGAAAATTCGAGAAGATGTAAGTCGAATTTGGGCATCACCATTAGAGAGGAGAGATGAAGTGTACGGAGAAGAACCTGAAAGTAGAGAAGGGAAGAGATGGCCTCTCAGCATCTGCGGCGCGTGTTTCAACAGACGCGCCTCCTTTTCGCATCGCCGGTGGTTTAAAACTATCAATACGCTGCGTTGAGGAAGTAAACATCGACGGCTGTTATTCGACCACGTCATCGAATCGGATAAAATGAAACAGTCCAAAAGTTGGTTTTTTTTTACAAGAAGATAAACGTACAAGGAAGAAGATTGCGGAGTCCTGAAAAGTTTTAAGCTTTGATCACTACTAATGGAGGCTCTGCAATTTTCCAGCCATTTCACTGTAAATAGAGCTCCGTGCTCTAAGAATTGGTCGGGAGATGGGAGAAGTAAAGCTATATTTCGTTCTGCATTCACCGGTACCAGCAATTCAGCTTCTCTCTCCTTTAGAAATCCCTCCACGGTTTGGCTTCAAATTTTCTCCTTTTCGTTTCTAAAAGTTTGGTTAAGGTTTTGGTTATTTAGTGTTCTTTGTGATGTCTGTGTTGAGTAGCGAGAAATTTGGACTTGGGTGAAATCGAAGACAGTTGGCCATGAAAGATACAGAAGGAGCCAAGTGAGAGCAGAAATGTTTGGCCAATTGACTGGTGGACTTGAGGCTGCCTGGAACAAACTCAAAGGAGAAGGTTCGATTTATTTTCAGTTTTATGTTGTTTTGTTCTGCCATAAAACTCACATTAGGATCTCTTATAATTATCAAAGTTCATAGCTTTGTTTCATGTATCTAAGTCATAAAGATTAGGGATAAGATGAGTGAAAATAGGCGTTTTGTTCATGTATGCAAAGAAGATGACTGTCAAATTAGGACTCTATTGGAACGAGGAACCGATAAGAGAGAAATACTTTTCATGATTTTTGAATGAATGATCGTTTTAGTTAAGGATAGTGTGATATTTCCATATGCATATGCAGAAAGGATCAGCAAGGTTTAAAGCTAGTTAGGTTTTTTTAATACTTGCAGACGTCTTAACAAAGGAAAATATTGCTGATCCAATGCGGGATATCAGAAGAGCTCTCCTTGAAGCAGATGTGAGTGGTATTTGTGATGTTTAATCGGAGTTCTTGTAAAGAATGCGGTGTAAAAGTAATTTAGTTGCTCGGCGTGTTTTCTAACAGGTGAGTCTCCCAGTTGTTAGAAGGTTTGTTCAATCTGTTAGTGACCAAGCCGTTGGAATGGGTGTCATTCGAGGAGTCAAACCAGATCAGCAGTTAGTCAAGGTAATTGGCAATGAACCAGTTCCTGACCTCTTTTTCTTTTTCATCTCCTTCCCAACTTTTTTCCATGAGTAATGGTTTTATGGTTTGGACTTTGGATAGTTCATTCACTCTGTGATGAATAGTACTTAAGCTTGGGACTTTGGCTTTGCAGATTGTACACGATGAATTAGTGAAATTGATGGGTGGAGAAGTATCTGAGTTACAGTTTGCTAAATCGGGTCCTACGGTTATATTGTTGGCTGGGCTCCAAGGAGTTGGAAAGACAACAGTTTGTGCTAAACTAGCTTATTACCTAAAGAAGCAGGTATGCCTTTTGGCGATAAGGTGGAGACTTTGATGGGATTGTTCGTTACTTTCTGTCAAACTACATTGACATTTATGATCATTGGTCATATTTTGCAGGGAAAATCTTGCATGCTTATTGCTGGAGATGTTTACCGACCTGCTGCCATCGATCAACTTGTCATTTTAGGTGAACAGGTACTAGATTTGGACTTTTGAAGCGTCATGTGTACTCATAGATCTGGTTTAAGAGAACCTGTGTGTGAACATGTGATGATATTCTATTCCGTTAATAAATTTTTCCTACTGTTCTCTTTGTGTCAGGTTAGTGTGCCGGTTTATACAGCAGGGACAGATGTAAAACCGGCAGATATAGCTAAGCAAGGTCTAAAAGAAGCTAAAAAGAATAACGTGGACGTAGTTATAATGGATACTGCAGGGAGGCTTCAGGTAATGTTTTCTCTTTGAAAGTCACTGTATCAAAAATCTGTTGCAGCTTTGGTCATGAATTGCCTCTTTATGACAGATAGATAAAGGTATGATGGATGAATTGAAAGACGTGAAGAAATTTCTGAATCCCACAGAAGTGTTGCTAGTTGTGGATGCCATGACGGGACAAGAAGCTGCGGGTACTCATTTTTGTATCTAATTATTCCAAGAAGATTTGAAAAATCCTTGAAATGGAACTTATTTTTATTGGCTATATACTTATACGAGCTTTTGTAAATCCACAGCATTGGTGACGACATTCAATGTAGAGATAGGAATCACAGGAGCCATTTTGACAAAGCTAGATGGTGATTCAAGAGGTGGTGCTGCTTTGAGTGTCAAGGAGGTTTGTGTCCTTCTTTGATCGAAGCAAGTAACTTAATTAATGCTTAACCTTGATATGTTACTCTTAATTGCGTGTCGCTAGGTATCTGGAAAACCGATTAAATTGGTAGGACGTGGAGAGAGAATGGAGGATCTTGAACCCTTTTATCCAGATCGAATGGCTGGACGAATACTAGGGATGGGAGATGTGCTTTCATTTGTAGAGAAGGCACAAGAAGTTGTAAGATTTCAGTAAAACCAACCACAATCAAACTTCTCTCTCTCTCTCACATTATTGAAGTCTTTTTCTTCTGCCTTTAAAGATGCGTCAAGAAGATGCTGAAGATCTACAGAAGAAGATAATGAGTGCGAAGTTCGACTTCAATGATTTCCTAAAGCAGACTCGTGCTGTTGCGAAGATGGGTTCAATGACACGAGTTCTTGGAATGATCCCTGGGATGGGGAAAGTGAGTCCATCACAAATCAGAGAAGCGGAAAAGAATCTTGCAGTCATGGAAGCAATGATCGAAGTGATGACACCAGGTTGTTCTCTATTCCTTTCTTCCAATCATTAAACAAACAAAAGCATTTCAAATATCGGTCATCTACTTGATTTTGGTTGTCTTATTCTTGGTTTAAATCTGTTGGACAGAGGAAAGGGAGTCACCAGAGTTACTAGCAGAATCTCCAGAGAGGAGAAAAAGAATTGCTAAAGATTCAGGAAAGACAGAACAGCAGGTACTTATCACTCAGATCTTAAGCTTAGTTTCTGCAAATTTCAGATAAGAACAAGATTCTCAATACCGTATTATTTTCTTCTGTTGATGTTGGTTTAGGTAAGCGCACTTGTAGCACAAATTTTCCAAATGAGAGTGAAAATGAAGAACTTGATGGGAGTAATGGAAGGAGGAGGATCAATTCCTGCATTAAGCGGTCTCGAGGACGCATTGAAAGAACAACAAAAGGTTTCTTGTACTTCTTCTGCTTCTTCTGCTTCTTCACCTTTAACATTTGACAGAGTTTAATGGAGTCTTGTAAATGTATCTTAGGCTCCACCTGGAACTGCGAGGAGGAAGAGAAAGGCAGAATCAAGGAAGAAATTTGTGGAGTCATCATCAAGCAAGCCAGGTCCTCGTGGCTTCGGTGGTAACTAAAACTGTTTCAGTCCAACTTAGATAATCTCAAAACTGATTATTTTTGTATAAGTCAATCAAGGAATATATAAATTCATCAACTGAACAGATCTTATGAACTTTTTGATTAAGAAAAAACAAATTGTGGATTGGTTTCTTGCTAGTCAAGCATCAAGACTTCTTATAAACAACGACCTAACGGACTTAGACACTCCCTAACGGCCCAAATGGTTTAAGGTCTTTAATGGGCTTCGGTTTTAAACTCATAAAAGGCCTGGATATCGGTTTAATTTCCGGTTTAGGTTCGGTTAAGGAAAATTGTCACCAAAATCAGATATAAAGTTGATTCGATTTGGTTCGAATCTATTTGCAAGGAGAAATGGTGTTTCTCCTCCGCGTAACGACGACGCCGTGTCTTCTCATTCCGTCTCCGCCGCTCTCTTACCGGCGGATGTCATCTCTCTTACTCACACCTCCACTACAACCGTCTTCAAGACGTCTGAGCTCCGGTAAACCATCCTCTCTCCGTTTCCGGGCCAATACAACCGTCAATTCACTAAAACCACTCGAAAATGTTAAACCATATCTACAATCAGAATCTAGAACCATTCTTTTAGGCTGGCTTTGTAGCTGTGTCTCTGTTGTCTCGCTTTCTCAGATTGTTCCCAGGCTTGGCTCCTTCACATCTAACTTAAACGCCAACGCAGCGGGCTTGATGAAGCTCAAAGGTGAATGCTTTGTGTTGGCTGCTCTGGTTCTTAGTAAAGTTGTTGCTTACTATCTTCAGCAAGCGTTTCTTTGGGAAGCTGCTTTGAAAACTGTATATAAAATTCGTGTTTTCGCGTACCGGAGGGTTTTAGAGAGAGAATTAGAGTTCTTTGAAGGTGGGAATGGGATCTCTTCAGGAGATATTGCTTACAGGATCACTGCTGAAGCTTCTGAAGTTGCTGATACTATTTATGCTCTTCTCAACGTGAGTAATAATGAAATATCATCACTTTGGAACGAGAAAGTTTCTTTCTTTTCCAATTTATCGGATAGATTTTGGCTGATGATATGCTCTACATTCCATTTAAATGGCAGACAGTTGTGCCCAGTGCTATCCAGATATCTGTAATGACGGCACATATGATTGTTGCTAGTCCTGCCTTGACACTAGTCTCTGCAATGGTAAGTGAAGAAAATTGTCTTTTTTTGTGTTTTTTTTTTGCTTTAGACTTTTCTCATTCGCTCGAGCATTTGAAGTTTCCTCTTGTACTTGGTTCTTTTCCAGGTGATCCCATCTGTTGCGCTTCTTATAGCATATCTTGGTGATCGGCTTCGCAAGATATCTAGAAAAGCACAGATTGCCTCAGCTCAACTTTCCACCTACTTGAATGAGGTATAAACTTGTTTTCCTGATTGTTCTATTCTCTTTTAGATTGTCACCCCTTGAACATCTTCAATTGGTATATGTCTTCTTCAAAGATGGGAAAGTTCCTAAAGCAGAGCTTTTCATGTTTAGGTCCTTCCTGCAATTTTGTTTGTGAAGGCTAATAACGCAGAGATCTCTGAGAGTGTGAGGTTTCAAAGGTTTGCTCGTGCAGACCTAGCTGAACGTTTTAAGAAGAAGAAAATGAAGTCACTTATCCCTCAGATTGTCCAAGTTACATATCTTGGATCATTGTCAATATTCTGTGTTGGAGCAGTGATACTTGCGGGTTCTTCTTTAAGCTCTAGTGCAATTGTGTCCTTTGTGGCATCACTAGCTTTCTTGATCGATCCTGTCCAGGTAAATACAGATTTGTCAGTGTGGCATTCTATGTTACGCCTTTATACATTGCATCTACCTTGAGGAGCTGTCTTATTGGGATTTTGAATCTTAAGAATCATGTAGGATCTGGGAAAAGCTTATAATGAATTAAAACAAGGAGAGCCAGCGATAGAACGTCTCTTTGATTTGACCTCTTTGGAATCTAAGGTACTTCAAAAACCCTAGCTTTGCTCTGATCTTCTTTTCAGTTTATACTCCCATTGTTTAGTTCTATCTCAAAACCTAAACGCAAAGTGCTTTTGGTCTTGTATTGAAAATTAGGTGATTGAGAGACCTGATGCCATTCAAGTGGAAAAAGTTGCAGGCGAAGTTGAGTTATGCAATATTTCATTTAAATATGGCGAAGATATGGCTCCTGTTTTGGATAGGCTGAATCTTCATATCAAAGCAGGAGAAACTATAGCTCTTGCTGGGCCATCTGGAGGAGGAAAGACTACACTGATCAAACTGCTTCTCCGCCTCTACGAACCTTCATCTGGTAAGAAAATCTTACTTTTTGACTTCTATCCATCTGATTACAATGTGTAGAACCAACGATTTGTTGTCATCTAAGCACAGTTTTGTATCTTTTTTTTACCCTTGAATAGGTTCTATCTTCATTGACAAAAATGACATCAAGGATATCAAACTGGAAAGTTTGAGGAAGCATGTTGGTCTGGTTTCACAGGATACAGTAAGTTCCAGTCCTCGAAGTTTACTCCTTTCGTGATTCATCCCAAGACTATGGTTAATCAGTTTTTCTTCACTATTTCTACACATACCAGACTCTGTTTTCAGGGACAATTGCTGAAAACATTGGGTACAGAGATATCACAACAGGAATTGACATGAAGAGAGTTCAGATTACCGCAAAAACTGCAAATGCTGATGAATTTATCAGAAATCTACCAGAGGGATACAACACAGAAATTGGTCCCAGGGGTTCAAGCTTAAGTGGAGGCCAGAAGCAAAGGTGGGGTCTGGAATAGTGATTAAAACCCAGTTTCATATACTCTCTTCAGGATGCTTAGCGGCTTGATATCATTGTCAAATGTGCAGACTAGCTATCGCAAGAGCGCTCTATCAGAACTCATCTGTGCTGATATTGGATGAAGCAACATCAGCATTGGATACTATGTCGGAGTTGTTAGTCAGAGAAGCTCTTGAACGTGTAATGCAAGACCATACGGTAAGAGTACACGGTTTTTCCCTTCTAAACAATCTTTGAATGAGGATGTTATTCAATTTCCTGGTTAGATGGCTCTGATGTTTGCATTTACAGGTAATTGTGATTGCACATAGACTGGAGACACTGATGATGGCACAACGAGTATTCTTGTTGGAGAGGGGAAAGCTAAAGGAGTTGGATCGCTCTTCTCTTGTAAGTACTCACAAGGACTCACTTTCATCAGCTGGACTCGTGATTTGAGGTCTATGATCAAGGGGAGTTAGATACCAACTGTTCTGTAAATTAAGAGAATATACAAGATTCATCTGTGTAAATCTTTCATGTTTAAAAATAGGATGATCATTTGATCAGCTAAAAGCCTACAGAGATTTGTATCTTTCCCTAGTTATGCCTCTTGATAATGAACAAAACTTGTGATATTATACATATAAATATAATAACAACAGATCAAATTTGTTTGCTACTACATGTAAAGAAGAATGATTCAACGATTCACTGTTTCACCATGAAGGAGCTTTTGCAACTGCATCCACCCACTGCTGCCGGATTTTCAGCTACCTGAATACCAGTGCAAGCATTAGAAGTCAAATGAAAATCTAAAACATATTTACTCAAAACTTTCTATCGAGATGGATGGACAAATCATGCTGTTTCAAGCTAACATCTTGTTGCCATTTCAAAAACACAGGACACAAGGAAGACATGTAGTGAATGATAGTTGCGACTCTTAGACTCCAATCAACTCAGGCAAAACATACAAAATGCTTCCACAGAACATCTAAGCAATGATGTCCAAGGAGATTATAAGTCCTAAGAAGATGAATAAGAAAAGAGAGGTTTTTACCACGAAAGCAGCACGGATAAGTTCCTCCACATAATCAACCGTGGCACCTTTCACAAAGTCATATGAAACATTATCTACAACCAATTTCACACCATCTTTCTCGAAAACCCTGTAATGTTATGAAGAGAAGCTATAATTAAGACAAAATAAACGCCGTTGTGCAACACTGGAGAATCGTGATTCTTCTGGCTTGAAAGAAAGAACATGAAATAGTAATAGTAAGACTAGAGGTGGACCAAAAGTACCTGTCATCAGAATTGGTTTTACTATCAAGCTCAAACACATACTGGAAGCCAGAACACCCTCCCGTTTCTACACCCAAGCGAAGTAGTTTCTTCTCCGGTTCACTAGATTGTAACTCTTTCATTCTCTGCCAAATTAATAACACCACATAAAGGTCAAGAGAAGGAGAACAACAATCAACTTCTGCTTTCAACAATCCAAATAGCTACTTTGAAGGAATCAAAATTTTTAAACAATTGATCTAGCAAAGGGCACAACTTTTTCATGGTTAAGGTTTAACTTCAATGTTCACACATCCCATGATCACATATACGACATGACCAATGTACAACAACATCTTTAGAAAGAAATCGATGTTTCATATCAATTTAAATATTTAGAAAAATTAAAGCTTTTCATCGTTTCCATTTGTGCAGAATCACGAACTATGGATGATCAAAACAACCCGATTAATTGTTAAAACTGTAGAACTTCATTGAAAAACTCGTCGAAATTCGAGCAGATTCCAACATAAACCAATTTCACAAAACTTTGGAATCGGTGAGGGATCAATTCACAACAGCAGATTCCATACCCTGATACAATTATCGCTGAGATGAACAACTTCTAGAGAAGAAGAATCAGATTGGGAAGACGAAGAAGCTTCTTTGAGAGCTGAAACAGAAGAAATATTAAGCATCCGATGATTTTCTCTAATACGACTAGCCAAATACGGAGCAAGGCGTTTCACCAAAGATCTCGACATGATTTCTTGATTCCTTCAGAATCTCTCTATCTCTTTGAATAATAAACGACCTCTTCAGAGTGTTTTTGCCATGGAAGAAAAAAAAAAACTCAAGCTTTTACGAAAGTTTCTTCCTTTTTCTGAGAAATTTTTCTTTACTTTATCAAAAAATAACAGACGATGGTGGCGAAAGAAAGATTGGTCTTGTGAATACCACGCTTCCTTTAGGATCGACGTCATAATATTTCTGTATTGCCCTCACATTTTATATACATTTTCCAATTTGGCCCAACTAGTTCGTTTCAAATCAATTTGGTCACAAAAAATGCAAATTTGGGTGACAATCTTCTCTCAAAAGTGAAGAGCCCTCTTTAACTCAATATCATTGAAATTACAGAAAGATAAGACATTGAACATTCTCATGAGCAAGAAAATGAATTTTTGTATATACAACAAATTACTGTACATTGGTGGTAAAGGAACAGGCAATACTTAGATCTCCTCAGTGATATAACAAGACCAAGCTTGTATGTATGGTTGTGTTAAGGAGGAGCACAAATTCGTCTATTACTTCTGGAACTTTAGAGACCTATAAACCAATTATTTTCTCGGTCTCAAAGAGAGGAAGAATGTCTAAATTGTACTATGTACCATGGCTTGTGTCATCCACTGAAACTTGAGCGTCCATGAATGATCCTCTTTAAGTTTTTGAGATAGTTCTGTGTTGGGGATAATGTGTGAGCTGCTATGTTACTTAGCATAAGAGCATAAGGTCACAAGTACCTAAAAAGCCAATGCAGAATTTGAGAATGAGATTAAAAGATGAAATAATCATATAGAACCAATATTATTAGTTGCAAAAAGATATTGTAAAACTGTTTTATTTACTTACCAGATTTTACTTTTCAATCCAACTTTTCCACCTCTTTGAATCTTTTCTCCCATTCCTCTGCCTCATAGTCTTGTTCCATCATATCTCTTTCTGTACTGTACACGATCCGCTCCTTCCCTATGACTGTATTTTGAGCCATATCCCTTGCACTCAGTAGCTGCATTGTATCATTTAAAGGCGTTATCTCACAGTTCTCAAGTAATAATCCAAGAAATGAGCTCTAATCTGGCTTTTGCTAGAGAGCATAGTAAGAGACCATCTCAACTGTCACATAAGGCAATCGCAAGTGGGTAATCACACAAAAAGATTATACACATATGCAGCATTATACAAGATTCAGAACCTAACCCTTAATGTGGGAGAAGCTCTCTACTCTTATTAAAATAGAGCATGTTGGGAGTTTCA
>JAKUCM010003210.1:0-38519 GCA_023374145.1 Lepidium sativum
AAAGAGAGAGAAAAGAAAAAAAAAGGCGTTATAAGGCCTTTGATTCACATAATGAAACATGATCTCGTATCCTTAGCGACTATATATTTTCACATAGTTGTTGCTTTGGTGTTGGATCAGTGATCGTTTGCGCGAAATCTAAATTCAACTATAATACGTAACACATTGGGTGAAGTAGCTAATTCGAGACTTCATCTACGACTACTAACATGTATAGATATAAAAGGTACATAACTTCAATAAGGACTCAGAAAATGTTCGGTTTATTATTGTTATTATTTTGAAAAAGAAGAAAAAAAGGACAGACCCTTCCTTCTTGACTTGCAGAACTGTTTTAAGTACTATAAGCTGATGACAGAGCATTAAATTAAGCTAGATTTCAGTAATTAATCAATACGTCATAGTATATAAGTAGTCAATTACATTAGTCTCTTGTAATTTCACTTAGCGTACACATTGAACTGCAATATAAGATCAAAGAGGGTTTAGAATTCTTCTAAAAAGTAGAGGAGAAAATCTTCTAACTTCCTTACAGAAAGTTCTAGCCGTCAAAAATATAATAGATAATGATAAAAAGACTCAAAATGAGGATTGATACGCCTTAAAACGCCTAAGTACAAAACATTGAAAATTAGGTATGTGTTCGACGATTGATCGATTAGAGTGTTGATCGGTCAATCCACAAAATGATCGATCAATCACAGCAACAGCTGGTTGATCTCCAATTCCGGCGCAAATCATCGTGAGGAGCTCGATCGATCGATCAGGAGATGTAAGGTCGATCCACAGTTCGGGTGGAAGCCTTGCTGACGAGGAAACCGATCGATCAAGCTATGGTTATTCGATCATGAGGTCGGGCGCAGCAACAACTGAGATAGGCGATCGATCAATCAAGGCATTGATCGATCAATATGTGTGTTTTTCTGTTGAAATTCTAAAATTGCTCGGATATTTGCTTTAATCCGTGTTTCACGTGCATGATCCGAATTAGGCATGTTTTACACCTGTAAAGACTCTAAAACACTAACAAAGACTCTAAAAATATACAAATTAGTGAACTTAAAACCGATAAAAACGAGGTATATCAATTCTTCTAGACTTATCTTCTTGCTTGTCCTCAAGCAAAGAAACAAAAAACTAAGTGAAAGGTGCAACTCAAGGAACTTATTCCTCATAAAACATTGTAAAATCAATTCATGTAGTAAACTACATGAAACTTGCCTGACATAATAGATACCATCTTGTACTTCCCCTAAATTTAGCAACTATCCCGGTTGAACTCCACAATCCAAGTAAGTGCTCCGAATGCACCATACCGATTTCCTAATATATCTAGGTGCACTCTCATCTAGGGAACATCGATCAAAGGACACACAAATTTCTCTTCCAATCTCAAGACTACCTTCTATATGGTTTCTTTCTATTTCATTCGAACAATTTCTACGTAGGGTATCATTGTATTAATTTTATTGGTGGTTCTTTAGTAACTCAAAGGGTATAAGCAAGAGTAGTTTCATAGGAGTCCTTCTTAGCAAGCCTAAGAAGAGCAGTATCATGGAAGGACTTTTACCATCGGCTACCAACAATACACATAGCTTTGTTATATAGTCACTTTAGACTAAGCTTGCAATGATTAAAAGCGGAGGAACCATACTCACACAGAAAAATTTGTTACTGCATTGAGAAGAGAACTCGATCCTAAGTATTTCAGCCACCTTGACGAGAAGATTAAATCCAGTTAGATGTGAAGCTGTCATAAGATTCTTTGAAAACCCAAAAAGATGTGGGTGGTATCAAGAAGTTGTGAAGTCTCTGGGTTTTCCAATACTCGATCGATTCTGGTCAGATTTGAGGTCATTGTACATGTTGTCGACCTTGGTGTTGAGCTCTCTTGTGGTTTTCTGCTGCTCATGCGCAAGTTGTTGAATCAAAAGCTTGATCTCATCATTCGAAGTGCTGGAGGAGATCACTAGAGCTTGTTGTTGTTGTTGTGCTTGCTGCTGAAAGGGCTTGAACAATTTCTACCAATTCTGGAATATTGCCTATAACGTCGTTGGTTATTTCACATTTGACCCTCGTTTGGCATAAATAGTTTTCCCTGAAAAAGTGACACGTGTGGCATCACCCTAAGTTTTGGGAATTCTCCACGTTGGTGCTTCTATAAGAAAGGTAATTTTGATTTTGACATTCGTCTGCCATTTCACATAATCGACCTCTCGTTGATCACACGACATCTCTGAATTATCTTGAATTTTTGCTACCTCTTCATCTTCTTCTATATGATGAACACCTCTTTGACCACCCTGACTAGCCTTGATGAACATATCGAGCATCTCAGCAAGCTCATCAATCTTCTGAGTTTCAACACAGTTGACCTTTTTTCCTCTATCATACTGTGAGCAATGACTACCAGAATGTGCAGCTAAGTTGTCGATGAGGGTGAAAGCTTCATCCCTCGTGTTAATCATGAAATCCATGTTACTTGTTGCATTTAGGGAGTTTTTGTAATCCAATCTATCCTACCATAGAAGATGTTCATAAGCTGTTCATCTGAGTACCCATGATGTCGGCAGTCTCGTTGGTAATCATTAAATCTCTCTAAAGCTTCACTGAACGACTTTCTATAACGTTGCTGAAACGCGGTGATCTTATTCCTCAATATTGCAGTCTTCGATTTAGTGTAAAACTGATCCAAAAAGATAGCTCAAACATCTTCCCACGTGGTGAGTGAACTTGGAGGTAATAATCTTAACAATCTAGAAGCTTAATAAGAAAGCGAGTGTAGGAAGATGATGTTCCTCGTATTTTGTTGGTTTTGAGCTCATTATTACAGTTATTTGAGAAATTTGTCTATGTTTTATTGAGATTTCAGGTCAAAAACGTTCAGAGTTGGAATCATGTTTGAAGGTGGACTTTGGAGAGGTTTGAAGCATTTTCCGTTATTCTCCACGAAAGGAAGGATCGATCGATCTATCAAGGATCGATTGATCAGTCATCTCAAAGGATTATGCGCACAATCTGAAGAACGACTTGGTTTCTGAGAAGATCGACTCATCATCCAAGGGATCGATCGATCGCCTAGTGCTCGATCGATCCTAGCCTTTCGCAGAAACCTAATTTCGCGATTTTCAACCCTTGTTTTGGGCCCTATAAAAAAAATTTTCCTATTTTTATTGGGAGTCTCTTTTGGGATATTGGAGAACAAAATTTTACAGAGTTTTGAGAGTTTGTAAGCTAGGAAGAAGATCTCTTCATACTTGAGAAGAATTTATGAATCCTCTTTATTCTATCTTTATGCAATTTCAATTTCAGTTCATCATGATTTGCCAAAGTTGTTGTTCTATGTCTAAACAGATTTTAGATCGGATCTAGGGTTTTAGAATTCATTGTTGGGGAACAAATATGATTGATTAGCAGATGATTCTCCTTCTAATACTCGAATCTAATGCATAGATTAGCTTGATCACCTAGTCAATGATTTTAGGTTGTTAACCTTCCAGAAGATTATTAAGAACTAGAACTAGATTAGAAGAGCGATTCCTTCACTACCAACGAGAGTTGATGCTAGGTTGGATTGTGGGTAATTGAACCAAAACGATAAAGCCTATTTGTAATCTGAGACCAACGAGAGTTAGGACCTTTAGGTTATCGATAGAGGGGTAGATTCAACTAGAGTTGGTTCATCTTTACTTATATTCAAGCTGGGAATAAAATTAGAGTAGTCCCTGAATAGTTTCCGTGACAAGAATTCCAACTCCCGAATGAATACCCGACATCCAATTGCTTTAATTATTTAATTACATTCACATATAAGTTGTTAGAATTCACTTCCTTTATTTGATGGATATAGCTTGTGATTCAATAGGAATTGAGAGTGTAACTTAATTCTTCGTGGATTCGATCACTAAATACTTTCGTTGCTGTGCACTTGCAGTAGAATATAGGGTTAAAACTCGTAGTATCAAGTTTTTGGCGCCGTTATCGGGGAACCAATAGTTTGCTTTTCGATTTTTTGTTCACAGTTTCAAGTCTATATCGTTACTTACATTTTTCTTTTTCTTTATTTTTATTCTTTTCCAGGTGTATGACCAGAAGTCAAGGGTCAGAACACATATTCAATTTAGATAATCAGGAGTTTGCGAGAGTTGAGTAAGAAAACCGAAGAGCCATGAATATGAATCCTCCAGGAAATCAAGCGCAGGATCCGCAAGACATGGCCACAATGGTACAGCAGTTGCAGAGAGAGTTGGCTGAGATAAGGAGAGTACGGGAGTCTGCTCAACGCAGAGCGATAGGAGACATGGACACTCCACACACTTATTATCGAAATCGCTCAGCTATCCGACCTCATGCTATTGAAATGAATGATTATGAGATCAAACCTCAGCTCATTGGGTTAGTCAAGCAGTATGTCTTCAACGGACTTCCAGGGGAGAATCCTATGGACCACGTAGAGAACTTCGAGGACATATGCGGGACCACTAGCTCTAATGGTGTACCAGGTGATTATGTGAAGTGTAAGCTCTTCCATCACTCACTCTCTGACAAAGCTTCCAGGTGGTTACGTTCACTACCTCCAGGATCACTCACCACGTGGGCTCAGGTTTGAGCATCGTTTCTCGACCAATTCTGCACGAAGTCCAAGACTACAGCTCTCAGGAGCAAGATTTCATTGTTTTAGCAACAATATGTGGAATCTTTGAATGAAGCGTGGTAACGTTTCAAGGAGTACCAGCGATACTATCCGCACCATGGGTACTCGGATGAGCAGCTCCTCAACACCTTCTGCAGTGGGATCGAGTGGGAGAACAAAAACTCTCTCAATGCTGCCAACAACGGGGATTTCATGACCACCACTAGAGACGAAGTTTTCACTCTGATTGACAACCTAGCTGCAAGTTCTGGTAGTCATTGTCCGGAGTATGATCGGGGTAGGAAGATAAATAGTGTGGAAAGTCAAAAGATCGACGACATTGCTGAGAAGTTAGATATGCTAATCCGAGCAAATCAAGGTAGTCATAGGGGTGTGAATCAGGTTGAGGACAGTAGAGAAGTAGCTCAGGTTCAAGATGTTGCGGCTGGTTCTGAAGACCAGAGGGAGGTCGACTATAACAACTGGCAGAACAGGGAACAAAATCCGAACTACCTCTCCTATAGGAGCACTAATGTTGAGAACCCTCAAGACTTCACTTTCCCAGCACTCACATTGCCTCAACGGTCACCTTTTCAAGGAAAGCCATTTGTCCATAACTCAGGGCAGAGATGGAAGAACTAGAGACCGTTTGATCAGAATGCAAGAGGGAGTAATTGGCAAAGACCATACAAGCCATATGTGCCGCCGCCAATGCAGCAACAACCTCCAGCAGCACTTTCAGAGACGTCGAACGAAGAAATCAAAGCTCTGATTCAGCAGCTCGCTGTTGAGCAGCAGAAGACTACTAGGGAGCTTAATGCTAAGATAAATAACATCTACAATGACCCGAATGGGAATTTTGAGTCAATCTCTATGCACCTCAAGAAGTTGGACACACAAGTTGCTCATACTACAGAAGCTATCAGACTCCCCCCAAGGAGCTTTACGTGGGAAAGTTGAGAAAAATCTTAGAGAATATTGCAATGTTGTGAAATTTGAAGCAGGGATTTCGGTTGTGAGCAAGCACGATCCTCAAGCTCCATACCCTAAAGAACTTGAGAAGGTAAAGGATCAGGGAGAGATAACGATACCGTTTCGAGTTGGACAGCTGGTTTTTAGTGATGCTCTGTGCGATTTTGGAGCTAGTATTAATGTTATCTCATTGGAGACTATGGAGAAACTTGGTATCGAGCTGATGCAGGAACATCACTCCTTTGTTTTGTTTGGATACGCATCTTCCAAAGTCCCTAAAGGGAGACTTGTTGACTCCAGTCTCCTGGTCGGAAATTGCAAGATCCCTGCAGACTTCACGGTTGTCGGGAAGGTCGTTCCTCAAAACTGCGGGTGCCAAGTTAAACATTCTGAGTAAGAGAGTCGTGTTGCAGAACGTTGATCAGAACGTTTCATACCCTATTCGAGCTTCTTCAAATCGTTTATGTGGTATAATTCAAGATGGTGAAGAAGACAGTGACTGTGACGAGCAGTATGAGTTGTTTCGTGAACACGAGAGGGACTCGGCTGAACATCAAGATATTTGTATCCATTATCGTCTTGACAAATTCTGCAATTACGATGTTAATGGTCTTGTTATAAAGATGTTTGCAGGAAGCCCTGGTATTGATGCTGGTGGAACTTACACGGTCAAGTAAATAAGCCGCGTTGGAAATGTTGCATTGCTGGATGCATCACGTGGGACGATACACACGAAAGATGAATAGTTGAAAATGTTCATCATTGAGGAGATAAGTGTCCAAGGAGTGAACAAACCTCACTCGATCAGCTCCGCCATCTGAATAGCGTCCGAATCAAGCTAATGACAGTAAAAGAACACTGAGTGGGAAGCAACCCACTATTAGGTAATTTTTTTTTCATTTTTCCTTTTTGTTTGATTTTCTTTTTAATGTTTTTAAGTACGAAGTCTCGAAGGCGTATATCGATCGATCTTCCCAAAAACGATCGATCAAGGGTATATAGTAGGATGCGCACGATCAAAAGCACGACCAAGCACAAGGCATCGTTCGATCAGGACTTCCGCACGATTCATTGCCCGACTTAAAAGGCATGGATCGATCGATCGACGAGTAGCGCACGATCCGTTGCCCGACTGGATGAGTATAGCCCGATATAATGAGGAAAGAACGATCCATCAAGCACAAAAGGCGCACAATCCATTGCACGACCAAGTATGCATGGATCGATCGAGCAAAGATAACGCACGATCCAGGGCACGACGTAAAGAAAGGCGGATCGATCGAGTAAAATAAGGAGATTTGAGCAGGATCCACTGCCTGACCGAGCAGGTAAGGATCGATCGAGCAACTCGGGGATCAATCGATCCCTGACCCAGGTTCGTCTTCTTAAACGCGCATAGCAGTTACTTTTCGCGAAACCTTATTTGCAAAAATTCTAAAAACTCGATTTCTCTCTCGTTTTTCATCCGATTTTGACGATTCAAAAGCCTAATCCACTTAAAATCTCGTATTCTATTTAATTTTGTGGTTTATAACTCCGATCTGCAAAGGTATGCCCTCTAAATTCGAAATTTTGATCCGATTTGGAGAATGAATTGGGTAAAAGGGGAACTTGTTTTCTTAGTTGATTTTCATCGATTAACTTATACATATGTCTCATACTTACATAAATTTGACCCCCTCTTGCAATGTGGATTGTTAAATTTCTATTGGAGATTGCTCGTTAGGTTGAAGAAGAATTTTTAGGGAAATTTCGAAATTTTTTTGCTTGCTTTTGATTTGATGTGGTTCGATTGATGCATTGCTGGATGCTGATATTGTTTATTTGAATGAAAATTCGAACCATTGATCATTTTTACACCTAAGATTTCGAATTTTTGTGAATTTTCTCGGTCACAAACACATTTTATCGGTTGTGTCTCTGTTGTTTCTTTGTAGATGGTTCGTACATCCACTTCCAATCCCAGAAAACCTACATAGAAGGTCAGAGCATCTTCAAAACTGCAGCGCAGTCAATCGTCATGACAGTACGACAATGTGCACATACAGGGTCAACTCAATGACTGTTTACGGTGGCCAAGACCAGAGCAGACCTATGTTGTTAATAATGTGGCTAATCGGGATGCCCCCACTCTTGTTCTGCAGCATACAAGGAAATGACTGAGGGAGACGGATAGAAGAGCTTTCACGAAAGCTTCTACGATCAACTCCTGACACTCCCAACCAAGTTCCTCTGCCGCGAGATGCTAGATAGGATGGGCATCCTAGGAGATGTTGTTCAGCTGTTGAACAACCTCGGTCTGACCAAGTTCTGCTTCGAAGCCTATCCACTGTATCTAGAGATAGTCAGACAGTTTTTGGCAATGTGTGATCTACATGCATCCGCCGACCCCCACGGTCTAGTCTATGTGCAATATCTGACGTACCGGTACAGAGGTGCCCTCTACACTATCACAATTCAGGAGCTGTGCAAGATTTACGGCTTAGACGAGTGTGCAGTTGGGCAGAAACTGTCAAATAACTCGCCGCCGAAGAACTAGCTGTGGTATGTGTTGTCAGGTGATAGGTATCAGGGTAAGGCCTCGTAGCTCACACACATCAGGAACCCGACCAGTAGGATAGTCGCCAAGCACATTGGGTCGACGATTCTGGCCACGGAGGAGTCAGGCAGTGTGACAAAGTCTTAACTAGAGTATATGCACGACACTATCTTTACTATGGTCCCGAATCTGTATCACGATCCTCCTCTCGTTGCGGGACCACCTTCGAACATCAACTTGGGCTACCTTTTTGCCAATGAGCTGATCAGGCGTAGATATAAAGGTGACCCGAGGAAGGGAGTGGTTGAGCCAATCGGTAGTCTCCTGACACCGATCTTCATGCACCATGGGTTGGACCTTGAGCAGACAGAGGTTATTCATAGGATCGATCTGATTGATAAAGCTACCTTAGCGCGATTTGGGTACGATCAATGATACGCCCCAGATGATGTACGTTACCCTCCCAGCTCCCCACCTCACTTCAATAAGCTGGAGAGAGAACGTGGAGTTCAGACCAGATTTGTCACATCCTGAGATCTCCGGTAAGCTCAAGGAGAAGGAGACTGCACCGCGAGCTTGATCTCGGAGAGCTGGAGCTTTCACCTCCACTCAGTTTGTACCGCCTGCATCCGTTGCTCCAGCTTCTGGCTCTCTGCTTCCCGAGTTTCCTGAGGAGGAACTCAAATTGCCTCACTACTCGCCGGACTTCACAGATCGGCAGTTCAGAGAGTGGCAAGTTGAGAACGAGAGGAGGAAGAGGTCGATTCAGCGAACCATCTGAAACGCATTGAGGGGGATCCCAGCTGCCTTTTGTATGAGTGCACCTACCCGCCGACCGGATGTTGCTGGACATCGGTCTGATGATGACGAGAATGATCAGACGGTGGATCACCGTATTTCTCGCCGCCCCAGAGCACCAGGCGCCCTTACAGCAAGAGTCCTAAGTAGCTTTTTAGCTAGTTCCTACTTCTTTTGCACTTTATTTTTACTACATTAAAGACTATTTCTTTTGCGTGTCTATATGTCTTCCCTTTGGTTTATTTTTACACTGGGATGGTGTAAAGTAAGTCTGTGGGAGAACACCTATTGACTAACGCATTTCTCTGTTTTGTTTCTTTTCATTCGAGGATTTTCAGACTATTTCCCTCTTTTATTTCAGTATTTTTGAGCTTTTAAGACTGACATCAGATCATTTGATTTTCTATTTCCTTGGCATTATCATGAACTTAGTATCACTTGTTTTGCATTTGTCATGAATCGATTAGACTATTGAAAAACCTAGAGACAAAGCAACACTCAGTTTCAGAGCACACTCATCTCAACTTTCAGGGGATTTCATGATGATTTCACACCTAACTTGACTTAATCCTCTCGTCAAGGGAATTGGTAATACATCAGGTATGTTCCTTCTCTTTACTCAGTGAAAGATGTTCCTTGTAAGTTTGGTTGTGTATCTCTCTTCACCATGTTCAGGCATCTTGAGCCAAAAATTCTGACTCAATATAAATCTTTGCATTAAGTTAGCCTATAGTAAAAGTTTTCCAATGACGCTGCGAATCTTTAGAGTGAATTAGATGTCTCTAAGGATACATCCAATGACGTGACCTTTTTCACTTTACTGATTAGCAAACTGAAGGAAAACTCCAATGAAGCAACTTACTGGTAAGAATTGTTCTTATGAAAAGAGAGAGAGATGGAATCAAATTGAAGGTAGTCTAGAGAGTAGAAGTAGGAACTCTAAGCCTTTTGATCGGTATTCCCTCGAATGAGACTGTACTTAGATTTATTAGGTAGTCAGTATGTGAGCTCTGATTTTTTGTTTTGAGTTGTGACGCGAGATTGTTGTGTTTGCTAAGTTTGGGGGAAGTACAAGGTGGTCTCGATTTTGATGAGTCGTATTCTGGTGATCACTTTGGATTTGATGTGCAGGATCTCGAGAGAATCATTTGTTAGATGATACGTGATTTCCTACTATCTTTCTTTCTTTGCTTGAGGACAAGCAAGAAGCTAAGTCTGGAGGAATTGATGTTCCCCATATTTTGTCGGTTTTGAGCTCATTATTACAGTTATATTTGAGAAATTTGTCTATGTTTTATTGAGATTTCAGGTCAAAAACGTTCAGAGTTGGAATCATGTTTGAAGGTGGACTTTGGAGAGGTTTGAAGCATTTTCTGTCATTTTCCACGAAAGGAAGGACCGATTGATCTATCAAGGATCGATGGATCAGTCATCTCGAAGGATTATGCGCACGATCTGAAGAACGACTTGGTTTCTGAGAAGATCGACTCATCATCCAAGGGATCGATCGTTCGCCTAGTGCTCGATCGATCCTAGTCTTTTGTAGAAACCTAATTTTGCGATTTTCAACCCTTGTTTTGGGCCCTATAAACACTTTTTTCCTATTTTTATTGGGAGTATCTTTTGGGATATTGGAGAACAAAATTTTACAGAGTTTTGAGAGTTTGTAAGCTAGGAAGAAGATCTCTTCATACTTGAGAAGAATTTATGAATCCTCTTTATTCTATCTTTATTCAATTTCAATTTCAGTTCATCATGATTTGCCAAAGTTGTTGTTCTATGTCTAAGCATAATTTAGATCGGATCTAGGGATTCTAGGGTTTTAGAATTCATTGTTGGGGAACAAATAGGATTGATTAGCAGATGATTCTCCTTCTAATACTCGAATCTAATGCATAATTAGCTTGATCACCTAGTCTATGATTTTAGGTTGTTAATCTTCCAGAAGATTGTTAAGAATTAGAACTAGATTAGAAGAGCAATTCCTTCACTACCAACGAGACTTGATGTTGGGCTAGATTGTGGGTAATTGAACCCAGACAATAAAGCCTATTTGTAATATGAAACCAACGAGATTTAGGACCTTTAGGTTATCGATAGAGGGGTAGATTCAACGAGAGTTAGTTTATCTTTACTTATGTTCAAGCCGAGAATAAGATTAGAGTAGTCCCTTAATAGTTTCCATGACAAGAATTTCAACTCTCAAATGAATACCCGACATCTGAGTGCTTTAATTATTTGATTACATTCACATCTAAGTTGTTAGAAATCACTTCCTTTATTCGATTGATATAGCTTGTGATTCAATAGGAATTGAGAGTGTAACTTGGTTCTTCGTGGATTCGATCCCTAAATATTATTTCGTTTAATGTGCACTTGCAGTAGGATATAGGGTTAAAACTCGTAGTATCATAAGAGCTTGCATTTAACGTAGTTAGCAAGTACTTTGTTCGAACTCGTGGTGCTACACATATCCTCAAAGTTCTCTATGTAATCCACCGGTTTTCTCCCATAGAAGTTTATTGAATATGTACTGCTTAACTAATCTTATCAGCTGAGCCTTGATCTCGTAATCTTGCCTCATAATCGGAGGAAAGAGAATAGCAGACATATTCTGATAGTGTTAGTGAGGAACATCTAAATCACCAATAGCTTGACTTTGAGGTTGCTCATTCTGCCTCCTAAGCTGAGCGAAATCCCTCTGAGTTGCTCAATTGTAGTTTGCACATCTTGATTCCCCAGGTTATTCTCGTGAATCTCATGATCGTTAGGAGCGTGTTTACTCATTGATCTAGCTCTTATGTTCTCTCGTTCAATCCTAGCGAGTTCCTTGTTGTCGAGATTCAGAAGGTTCTCAGCTGCTTGGCTTCTCCTTACTGTAAACCCGAAATTGAAACAAAAAACGAAACATGTAAGTAAAAGTGTTTAGACTAGAAAATGAATTTCAATCAAAAGGCAACCAATTGGTTCTCTGGCAACGGCGCCAAAAACTTGATAGACAGAGTTTTATCATAGCAATCTACTGCAAGTGCACAACAAACAAAGTAGTACTTAGGGATCGAATCCACGAAGAACCAAGAACTACACTATTGTTTACTCAATTCTATTTCAAGCTAAACTGAACGATAATTTAAGATGAATGAAACTAACAACTTCAACGGCTTGTAAATCGATGATTAAAAACATCAACAATTTAGAATTCATTCAAGAATAGAAAATCAAATCAGAGAAGTTATAAGGGCATGCTTTGAACCAATTCTCGACCTTAAACACAATGAACTAATAGACCCATAGACGAGGTGTCTACTAACAAATTTAGTATCTTAGCTATCCTAACTATTGTGGGTACTAAGGATACAAACAAGCATTAACGAATATGTTTAATCTATTCACAGATGACCTTAACGTCAACTGTCATTGGTTAAGAGCCAGTTGTTCATCTAAACTAGTTCAGGCGTTTGACAAACTTTTGAAAAGCTAAACAACCTAGAATCAGAGATTAGGGATCAAGTTAATCCATGCATTACACACAGTTACAGATTGAGAATTCTAATGATTGAACCATGTATATTCCCTAATCATCGATTCTTAGTTCCCTAGAAAACCATAAATCTGATTATAAATCTACAAAGACATAATCAAAGAAATAATAGCATAAATGAAAGAAAACATTGAATTGCAATATAAAATCAAAGAGGGTTTAGAATTCTTCTCAAAAGTAGAGGAGAAAATCTTCTTCCTTCCTTACAGAAAGTTCTAGCTATCAAAAATATAATAGATAATGTTAAAAAGACTCAAAATGAGGATTTATACGTCTTAAAACTCGTAAGTACAAAACATAGAAAATAGAGTTTTTATCGATTAGAGTGTTGATCGGTTGATCCACAAAATGATCGATCAATTACAGCAATAGCTGATCGATCTCCAAGTCGGGCGCAAATCATCATGAGGAGCTAAATTGGTTGATAAGGAGATGTAAGGTCGATCACAAGTCGGGTGCAAGTCTTGCTGACGAGACGACCGATCGATCAAGGTATGGCTAATTGATCGTGAGGTTGGGCGCAGCAACAGCTGAGATAGGCGACCGATCGATCAAGGCAGTGATCGATCAATTTGTGTGTTCTTCTGTTGAAATTCTATAATTGCTCGAATTTTTGTTCTAATATGTGCTTCCCATCTATGATCCGAATTAGGCACCTTTTACACCTCCAAAGATTCTAAAACAGTAACACAGACTTTCAAAACATACGAATTAGTGAATTTAAAACCGATAAAAATGAGGTACATCAATCATAACTCTATTTTCACAAACAGATATTAGTATTAATATTACACATTATAAGTAAAGAGCAAATTCATATTTGAATTTACATGCTCTCCTTAGTCTTATTATGGCTCTTACAATTGATGACTAGATGTCAAGACAGCCACAGAGCTCAAAACAGCAACCAATACACTGGAAACAAGCCAATGCTGCACAGATCTGAGAGAAAACTATGGTGCACTGATCACTCATCCTCGACATGCACTGCAAACAACACATACAGCAAACTCTATCCACCACTCCCGACGCTGCTCGTATCAGAATCTCAGCCCCTTCCGCCTCCTTTGGCTCCTCCATCCACGGGGGCACGTTCTTTAACGTGGCTGCCACGTTACCGAAACCAAACCCTTGTTTCCCAAGCAAACTCGTCTTCTCACTGTTGCTCCTGTGCATCTGCTTGTGGATTTGGTATGGTGGGTTCCGTAGAATCTCTTTGATTGATATTGGTCTCGCCATTGTCTTCTCTTCCTCGTCATGCTTGCTTGATAAAACCATTTGTGTGTATTCGCTAGGAACCCCTGTTTGTATACTCAATCTCATGACCTGACCAAGCCAAAGAAGATGAAATTAGTTTAAGACGGAAACATGACCAACAGTGTCATATCACAATCCCTACAACACCTTCTCTTGTAGCTCTTTCTTGTCCTCGTACCAAGCTCGAGCAGTGAGTTCATCGATTTGTCTCCTCGCAACAACCTGTTTTTTAAAGGTTAACAAACGGAGCTATTTTGCGTTCTTATGTTTTCAAGGTTTTATGACAAAGTAACCTTGTCTAGAGGGATGTCCTTAGCCTTCTGCACTGTTAACTCTATTGTGAAACAGCTCATATCAGCCAGTGTGCCTCTGAGTTCAACTTCATCTGGGAACTCCCCTTTGTATCTTCCAGACAAGATCAACGGTTGACCGAGCGTGATGTCTGGAACTTGACAAGGAAACAGCTGCAAAAGACAAGACGGTCAAGAATGAAATCCAACAACTTACTAATGAAGTTGCAAGTTACCTCGACTGAGCGGAGGAGCTTAAGAGCATCAAAAGTGGTATTGGCAACGATTGTTGAAGAGGCTATATCAAAGAGTCTACTCATCTGATGCTCGAATGAATCTGGCTAGGTGTATCGTTAATACAAAGCAAAAACTGTTATTAGTTTCTCAATTCTGAATTAGTACTATCAGTAACAATAAAAACGAAATGAGCCAGAGGAAATAACAATTTACCTGTATTGTTTGTGCCATCGTAGTAACCATTCCCTATCCGCGCCAGCATTTGCAAGAAGTATTGGTTGCAAAACGAACCTGCCAATTAGTTTCTAGTCAAGATTTTGCTATTCTCTGAGAGATCAAGCAAGCAGAAGCAGAGCATTGATTTGAATACCAATGCCAAAAGTAGATATCCGAGGAGAAATCGATTTTCCCTTTCTGCTACAACATTCCTTCATGGCATTACATATCTCTCTCTCATTTTCAACAGATCCATCGGTGACAAGGTATACAAGAGGAACTCCAATATTGCTTCCTTCAAGCAGTTTCATTGCCTGAACACACATGAAGAGTCTGAGAGGTCTTGACTTATGCCGTAAAAAGAGATAAAGAGATCAGATAGTAACAGAGATTTTTAGACAAAGACCTCTCTGAGTGGAAGTAACATGTTTGTTCCACCGTTTGCAATTAAATTATTATCCAGCCATTCAGTTACAGCAGAGATAGTTTCATCTGTTGCAAACTCCATTGAAGTTGAGAATTCCAGAATGTCATCATTAAAGGCGATTATGTTGAAAACATCTTCAGATTGTAGCTTAGCCAAACACTCTAACAATGCTTTCTTTACATCTTCGAGCGGCTTCCATTTCATGCTTCCACTTATGTCGATCACAAACACAACTCTTCGTTTGAATAGCTGCACATAATAGCATTGCATTCATCATGTCACAGTAAGCACAAGGGTCATATTAGTTGTAACTTGCAAGAACAGACCTGCTTATGTTTGGTGGTTCCAGGGAAAAGGTACAAACAGAACATCCCTCTGTCATCTGAATCCCACGGAGATGGAGACTTAACCAAAACATTACCACTCAGATCGCCAGAAGAAACCTGTACAAGGGAAACAAAGCTCTGTCTAAGCTGAAAGATAAAGAATACAAAATGCTTAAGAAAATCAAGAAAGCTCACATTGAATGAAACATCGAAATCAACCCTTGACCAAGATGATACTTCAGCTTCATACTCACAACTTAATTTACTCGCTTCACGGTGAATCACCTGATAATGATGATGCTCACGCATTACACAAATTAATGGTAACAGTCTGGAGAAAGAAAAAACTGTTGGCATAATTCATACCTTTAAAGGATGGCTTGTATAACTACAAGCTATTTCGCCGCCATTAACACAAGAGTTCATGTTTAACACAATCTTTTCTCGTTTAATAATCTCCTTTCCAACAGGAACCACGTAAGCAGGGAACTTATAAGGCACATTGAGATGAAACTTGCCGTCTCTGTAAATCAATTTCTGAGACCAATTCACATTAACCGAAAAGATTGATCCTCCATCAACCTATAATTAACAACATTTCAAAACCTTTTGACATTATATATCACAAAATCCAAGAATAAACTCAAAAAAAAAGTGAAACAAAGAGGGTTAAAAACAAACATGTGGGATCTTGAAAGTATAGATATGAGACTTGAAGAAACGAGAATCTTTGTCTTTATGAACGTTTTCAAAGTCAGAAGTCTCATCCTCAGTGACTAGTTTGGTCTTGTAAGATTTCTTATTGTTCACAACATCAATCTCAGCACTTAGAAGTGAACCCTGTTTAACAAAAATCGAATGTATTTGAACTATCCCTGGAAAAATATCTGAAAAGTTGTGCAATTTTAAAATACTATTAATGGAAAGTAAAGATAGATAAAGTTGTCTCCTTTTTGTCGTTTTTCGTTTTTCGTTGTAAAGTAGTGAAATTTAATACCTTCTCGCCCATAGGAACAGCGACACAGCAGTCAAAGCGTTTGCTAGGCATAACGCAGTGAACTCGCCACCGTCCGTTGACGGTGACAAACGCCGTGTCGAGCCAACAATCTACTCTCATCTCAACTCCAAGCATCTGAAGCGGCACGAGAGCCGAAGGATCGCATCGTGCGTGAACGTACGGCTGATAACTAGGCACATCGGGGTTATCAACAGCCACTGGATCTGTGATTGAAGCGTAAGCTGTAATCGCCGTGGGGAGAAAATTTTCCGGCGATGGAGGATCCGGGAGTACGGGAGGAGCGATTCCTTTGCCGTAGTATATCCGTCTAGAGAGCTTGAGACCTTGCTCCACTCGAATTGCGAACTCTTCAGACATTATTATTTCTCCGGCGAAATTATTGCCGTCGATAAATGAGAGCGAAAATGAGAAAGTGAAGAGTTTTATAAGTTTATTACAACTACGGTCCGCGTTTAAAGGGGGATTGTAAAATCGGCCGGTGAAAGCAACGGTGATAGAAACATTTTTTAAAGTGGATATTTCAGCCAATACCTGTTATACACGTGGAAACCATCCTGCCGCTAAAACAGTCACGGATTTTTTTCAGTTTTTTTTTTGTTAATTTCGTATAGAAATGGTTTCTTTTACAATGAATAATGTTACAAAAATAAAATGAATAGTATATTTTTCCATGGTAAATTAAGTAGTCGGTTGGCCATGATTTAGCTTGATATTATATAATAAGTTTGATTTTTTTTTAGTTAGAATATTTAGTTACAGATTGGATATTTGACTTGATAAAAAAAATTACTATTCAGATAAATTAATTAAATTTTCGGAAAAGAAATTGTGTTTTTTTTAAGCATAGTATAAAATAGTTTCTTTTTGATAAAGCACTATAAAAATAGTTTCAACTTTAGTATGAATTACAATTTTTCAGAAAAGTAGTAATAGTTTAAACTTTTAAGACAATAATAGTTTGGTCGGAAAGAGAACAGCTAACGTTGTGGGTTGTTTTTGTCATCTACAGTAGAATCTAGCAATTGATAATTTACTATAACTTGTTTAGCCAAAATTATTCAGTACTTAATTATTTACTAAGTAAATGTGTTAAGGCCAAATTTTTTTATTTTACTTTTGACAAATGTATATGAGACTTTCAATAAGTCACATGTAATTTAGTATAATTGGTTCTAATTGCTTAAATATAATTGCACAAAGATTTAAGTTTTTTTACTGTTAACACTAAAGTGCAATTTATCAATCGATTAGTCAAATTCCTACGTATAGGTAATGATATTCGATTTTTTGGTTGTGCAAGTACGTTTATTTTTAATAAATTTAGTACATGCCATTAAATTAAATTTCATATGCAACAAAGATTTAAGTTTAAATGGTTAATTGATGTCTTAAGTTGATTGCTTAATTGTTTTCTGGTTTTATCGGGTTATGTATCATTTAAAATTCGGTTATTTTCAAGTCAAGGTTTGTTTTGCTGTTTGTTTGTACACCAAAAACTTATCAAGGTTTAGTCTTTCATTAGTTTTTACTAAAACATTAAATGATCGATTAAATATAGATAATTTATGAAAAACATAGGGTAAATGGAAAACAGAAAAACATTGTTTGTTATTCATCATTCTATAAAAGATTTTTTTTTTTCTCTCGTTCTTAAGAAGAAGACGAGAATATCATCTAATTGTATAGAGAAAGTGAATTACAGCTAGCTTTGGTTGAAATTGGTTTGTGTAAACCAAAATTATCTAATTGACTTATAAACCATGTGTATTAACACTTTTAATACCTTTTTCAAGACGGCAATTATATGGATTTGAGAATCACCTTGTCATATGAAGTTTCGTCAGTTGTCTCTGGTTCCTGTTATTAGGCTTAACTTTGATATTCGATTTTAGAGTTTTAATTTGTTTACGTTCTATTATTTGGGTCCTAGTCTTGTTTTTGTAAAATATATTTCTAAAAAAATCCCAGTTAGGGCTTAGATTCCATAGATATTTTTATTTTCGGTTGGTTATAGTATTTCAACTTTATTTTCCATCTTGATTTTTATTAGTATTACAATCATTACATAGAACCAAAAAAAATCACAGAAATGTAAGAAAATTGAAAGTCTAACGAAATTGACATAAGTAATTAGTGACCATTATTGTGTCTGATTATAGTGTAGCAAAGTAGTTGAAGAAGCTACAAGTTATTAGATGATGGATTGGCAAAGCAGTTGGAGCAGCTCCAAGTTATAAGAGGCCTCTCAAAACAGTTTGATTCATTGTAGCGGAGCAACTAAGGAAGCTGCAAATTTCATGATGGACCATTGAAGAAACTGAAGGCTAGACGCAGCTGAAGTCTCAAGTTATGTATCATCATGTTCAAACTTACACAGTCCAGCCAGTGGTCGATAAAAAAATACACTTCTGAACCAAGCACACTATATTATGCTTTATTTTTTGCACTCAAATACTATACATAATTTATATGTCAAAACATTTACTTAGTTTTAATTTTATTCACAACATATTTGTAGTACAGTACACGAATGAGCTAAGATGCGTTCACAAACAATATGATTTACGCAAATTAACAACAACAAAAACGAAAAACAAAATGATTTATGCTAAATGATTATGTTATTTTAATCATGAAAGTAAAAACCAATTTTATTTAACAGTTTAATTATTGTAATGTTACTTAATAATTCCATATTATTTAATATCTCACTACCAATATTCCTCCAATGTTGAAATTTCATGACAAATCTAGATTCTGTTATATATGACAGATATAATATTAGTGTGGACTCGTCTTCGGGTATTTCGGCTAATTACACCAAAAGAAAAGTTACAATAATGTCATTTGACTATATATATGTATATATGGATAAACAAAAATACAGAATATAAATAAAAATACAGAATCATCCGACCCCACGTCGAGAGCGGACCGCGATCGGCTGCTCAATATAAATTCGACGAACCAAAATCATTAGACATGTAGGCCATGTTTCATTCAATTACATTTATTACACTCAATACCAAACTACTTTAATCTATCATTCTTCTACGAGTATTCTTATTTGAGACTAGCTTCACTCACTCGATCGCTAAAGAACAGAACTAGTACCATTTCTAATATTACTCGTTCTTATTCTAACCATGATTATTCAAATTTCATATTCTTTTTACAAATTTTGTTTGCATAAACAACCAAAACATTGGCATAATTGATTTTTTGTAAATGGTTTTTAGTTTAATAGCCGGCGGTAAGTCCAATTAAGACAGTTCATTTGTACAATCAGAGATCGAGTCTCCGTCTATATTATATAGGAATTTGGCTACTGGACCAGTTAGTTGTGGTCCAATATAATTTATCGTTGACAAAAAAATTAATTCGTTAATTTAACCCAAAAAGGAAAATAGATTCGTTAAAAATTTAATGTAAAGTAAAAGCCGGTTTAACGGATTTATATCTGCCATGTTTTCAATAACTAATTAGGGGATTAATAAAGTTTAATTACTGAAATTTAGGTTAAGGTCCACTAAGATTTGAATCGGCCCTACCTTCTTTATAATATGAAATTCTAACCACTAACTAGTCGCCGTCGGGCCAACCACAACAGTTTTGCTCACATTTTAATTTTCAATTTATTTCTCTACGTTATGCTATAGTATTTCTTAATTTGACTCTTTTATTTTAATCTGTCATCTGTTGTCATATTTTCATAATAAAAAATGTATCTATTATCCTCTGATTATCCAAGTCAAATCACTCTTAAATTATGGTAACATTTTATTTTCAACTAGTATTATGTGTCATCGGTTGGAGAATTTAGAAAAGAAAAATAAACAATTTAAAATGATTAAATCGTTTATACTAATCACTACCCCAATGGACAAGCTGAATACAACAATCATTTGGAAAACGACATGAATGAGCGTGTCATGACCAACTCATTTATCTAATATAATTCTTTGTGGAAAGTATAGTTTATTTTATATGATTTATTCTTCTAAATTGGAAAGTAGAATTAGGGTTAAAATAAGTTAATATTTCCTCTAAAGATGCTTATGAATACATAAACTAATTTAACTGTTTATGCTTATAAGTATCCTTTTGGCTAGTTTATAGTTTAATTGATAATGCATACTCTTGTTTCCTCACAACTACGTAAATTGTAATGGATGTTTTTTTGTTTTTTTTTTTTGTTTTTTAAACAAAATGTTTTTTTTTCTGATACTGAGTATGGCTCCCATAGGCCCAAGCTCAATATTATTGTTTAGAATATGAAAGGATTAAACCAAACTGAGGCTCATATTGGGCCTTCTGTTTTTCGTCCATTTTGCCCAATGAAGTAAATATAGATTACAAATGTTTCTTTATGTTTGACAAAGAAATCAAGTTTCTTTATTTGTTTTCTGTTTAATGATTCTTTCTTTGTCAACCACATTTGATCTTTTCTCATGAGATTTGATTATTTTGACTGTTTTTATAAACCATATTTATTTAGGTAGATTGTTAGACCTGTAAAAATTGATCCAAATTAGAAAAATTGAATCCGATAAAATATCTAAGTGAATCATAAATCTATGTACTCAAAAACCCAAACCAAATTTTGAATTTTTATATAGAAATATCTGAACTCGAACTCAATCTATACTGAACCAAATCATATCTGGAAAATAAAAATATCGTGATTAGTCTTAAATAAAAAGAACCAAAATACCAAATTAGATTAACACAACCCAACAAAATACCAAAAATAAGTTCTAAATATATGTACTCGTGAAAACTTAATCTAAGCCTGAATCAAAATCGAATTAATAATTTTATTAAATTTTAGTTTTTAGAATTTTCTATTAAAATTTTATTAATTTTTAATTTATATATATATTTATAATCAAATTCAACTTAAATCTATTTTTAAGGGTTGTTATTAACCATATGTCATTTTGATCCAATATTTTATAACACGGTCAAATGAAAGTGTTTTTCCACTAGATATTCTGAATAAGATGTCTTTGAATGGTAAATCTTATTTTTATTATTATGTATATAAAATTTGGTTTTTTCAACTTAAAACTAAAATTCAACAACAAAAAGTTCTGAACAAATGTAAAAGCGTTAAAGGTTGCTAACTGTTCACTTTTTTTTTTTTATTAAAAAAAAATAAATTAGCCAATCCGGGTTCGTCATGTGGCGAACCCGGATTGGCTGTTTTGTTTAGACAAAAAAAAAATTAAAAAATGGTTAGAGACCCCTAATGGGTCTCACCATTGCACTTGCTCTAAGATGCTAGAAACATATACATATATACATGATCACAGATGAGATTGTGGTAGTTAATTGGGCCAGATTTTGTGTATTGTCCCTTCATTGTCCCTTCATTTCATGAACCTTATCTTGTTTCTACCGGCAGATATTATATTGCAGAATTGAAGTCACTTCAAGGACTTCTCAAGTCACGTCAATGACTTACTTTTAGATGTATACGTATTGATTTTTCTGTTTATTGTGAATGCATCGAATTCCGGAGTTTGGCCTTATATTAAATTACTCTAAATCTTAGACTTAACCCATGAAATCTCAAAACTCGATTTTCTTAATCAAACTATTGAGAAACACGAGTTTTAGAATATTTATTATGAAATGGTGATAAGGCAACACACGTCAACGAATCGGTTCCTCTTTATATGTTTAGAGTTGTGTGTGAAATTAGAATCCACGTGAAACACACCTTGAAGAAGATTTCTGCTATCCCATGATGTGAACAGCTTTAACATGACGACCACTTCATTATTGACATTTATTGTGTTGTGTACACATAACTATGCTTTTAATATAGGATTCGAACTTTATTGAGTTAACGTGGAAGATCTTATTCATCGCATATATATAGATATGAATGACATGTTTCTAGAGTATACTAGTTTGGACGCTAACCGTTACCAATAATATTATATAAGAGATTAAGAACCTTACATTTTCCCCAAAACATTAACTTTGGCCACGTTGTGTTATAGAGACGATGTTGGCTTTATACATACTTTTCTATACATTTACATAATTTGGAAGATTTACCTGGAGTTTTATCAACAATTGGACCGACACTGATCTACAATCTAAAATTTGCATTTTTAAATTTTTTTCAGTTTACTATATGTAGCAAGAAATTATTGAATCTTAATGTTAGAGTTATTAGCTGGATCAATTTAATTTGTGATAAATTTGGCAATAAATTATACTAGTATTTTATATAGGTTTTGTATTAATTTTTCAATCTATATTTATGCACATACATATATTTTACCAAAAAAATTCTACCGTATATTCAGTTATATCATATACGCATATACTCCATAATGTACTACATTTTATCATTTGCTAATCAATTCATTAATTGGAAACTAAACATTATTTGATCTATCTGTTCTTTGTTACGGTTGTTAGAAAGTATGATTAGTATGCATGATATGAATGTTTGTTAAAAAGAGATATTATCAAATACTATAATTCATTTAGTCACCTATTAATTTCCTATTTGGAAACTTGGCAATTTCTTCAACCTGCAGTAAACAAATACTAGTTGCTTAACACAATATTCGTCGATCTGTTGCTTTTATATAGTCAACGTCGATCAATAGCTTATTTGTAGAGTGAAAAAGAATAAAAAAAATGAGAAGAAAAAATGATAAAAATTAAATAAAAGCAAGTTGGTGTATCTTTATTGGCCATAAGGGTTTAAATTGGATCTATAAGGAATCGCCAACAAGGCATATCCTTTCGTTTTAATTATTCCACGCAATCATTCTACTATAATACCATTTCTCTACGTGGCCATTATTTCTTACCCTTTTTCTTTTTCTTTTTTTAATTCTTTTCTTCTTTCTTTTCTCAAGCATTACCTCTTCAGAATAACATTTTCTATATGATGTATAAAGTGATATTTTTTGAACTATATCATCAGGTTAAATATTTACTTTCGGCGCTGAATATACATTTATTTTTATTAGTTTATATTTATTAAAATTTAATTTTAGATAGTAGCATAATTTTATTTTCTAAAATTCGATTGTAAATAATCGTGTTACAAAACTAGTTTTATTAATAAGAAAAATAACTATTTAATCTATAGTATAGTAGATTTTTTTTAATAAAACATCTGTAAAATAGTAAAATCATAACTCCGTGTACATAAAGTTGATAATCAGGGCCTTTGACTTTTACATTTTTGATTTAAATTAGAATTATGTCGTAAATGAAATTATGAGTTCTTGATAACGAGAAAATGGTTCAAAATCTCGTGAAAAGATATTTCAATAGTTGTATATGTAATCAATAATTGCCTACTGTTGAAGACACCTCATTGGATGAGAGAATTGGTCACACAAATATGTTAAATTTCAAACCACAATTAAATGATTTGGCTTGGTTTGGTCGCATAGCAAGTTTTACCTCATTAATTTCCACTTACAAGAATAAATTTTGTAATTGAGATACATAATTAAGAGATTAGCAAAAATAATGGCGTAATAAACATATAGATTGTATGGTGTGCCGTGCGTAATTGAACAATAAATTTGGTCGGAAATAGCGTCATTATAGCACGTGTCGATTTCTAATTAGCGAAGTTAGTCAAATGAAACCAAACCGAAACGGCTCAAAGTAAATTAAAATTATTTTTTATTTTTATTTTTTTGGGTAAATCTGTTTGGAGAAGAGGTCGGTTTCATATGCCAGATCGACGGTCAGGATTAAAAGTTGTCATAAAATCAATTACCTGACGTGGCTTTTACTATTGTTCTTCCACCCTTTATAACGCCAATCATTGCTTCTCCTCCGCTTACACCTTCTCTCTCTCTCTCTCTCTAAATATTTCCAAAAATCAACACTTTTTTTTTCTTTCTTTCTTCTCTCAAACGAGAATCGTGATTCAGCTTGTGGTTTTCTTGTGTTGGTAATCAAAAGGGTAAAATTTAAATTCGATACTAAAGAGGAAGCAAAAAGAGTTTTACTTTCTGTGTTTTTGATTATACTCTGTTTTTTTTTTTGCAATGGTTTTGTTTTATGCAATTCTTCTTGGAGAAGAAGAAAATTTAGAAGACGGAGAGTGTTTTAATAAAAAAGCTTTTCCTTTTTGAAAAAAAATCCTTACTTTGTTTCAGAAACAGAGACAAAAAGATCATCACAAAGCCAAGTTGTGTTTCAATTCTCATCTCAATTCACTGGTAAGATTTCTCATTTCTACATATGTTTATGTCAAAATTATGACTCAGATGGTTGATTAAGTTTCTCTTAATTAACAGGGTTTTAAAATCAATCAACCATGTCTGCAAGTGTACTAAGTGATCCAACAATGCTAATTTCAACACCAGAGACAATAATCCTTTCTCCAGCACCACCAACTCAAATCTCAGGTGGTGATGAGCCAGAGTCTGTGACGTGTGACTGTTGCGGATTAACCGAGGAATGTACACAATCGTACATAGACATGATCAGAGAACGTTACATGGGGAAATGGATCTGTGGACTTTGTTCTGAAGCTGTGAAATATGAAGTCATTAGAACTAAACGATTGGTAACAACAGAAGAAGCTATGGCTAAGCATATGAATATGTGTTATAAGTTCAAATCTTCAAGCCCACCTCCAAATCCAACTGGTCATTTGATCTCTGCGATGAGACAAATCTTAAGAAGAAGCTTAGATTCTCCAAGGATGCTTAGATCTACACCAAATAGTCCTTCAAAAGATGACGAACATGAAGATTGTGTTTCTAATGTTTTGTCTAGGTCTGATAGCTGTTTTGCTAGTTTGACTTGAGAAAAAAGCTCATTGTTGAAAAATATATAAACCGTCGGTTTAAGGACCATACAAATCCGGTTTTCAGATTGAATTTTCGTCGGTAACCAAAATTGGTTCTCTGTATGTTTTTTTTGCCGGATTTGTATGTACTTGTGGAAATTTTGGGCTGCTTCAAAAAGAACATTTCTTACTCTGTTTCTTTCTGTTTAATATTTTCAAATTGCTAATGACTTCAAAAGATTCGGAATTATGTCGCTGTGAGCTTATTAAACAAGAACAAAATATAAAGAAGATTATGTTAAATATTATTCGATTCAAAATAATATGATAAAAAAGGAAGATTCTTACTAAGTGATCATCTATAGAAAAGACACTTATGAACGAAAGCCATCGAAGGTAGGGTCCATTCTATCTCTGTGATGATTCTCTATCACAATATAGAAATGAAGATTGTGCTTCTTTGAGATATAAGACAACAACACATTCATTTCATTTTTTAAAAATTTGGATCCATATATTCCATTTAACCATTTTTACAGAAGATCTTACCTCCAACACTTCAGTTTCATTTTTATTCTTCGTCCAAATAATAGTTTCTCATTAGAACAAAAAATCAAATGGTTCTAGTGTAAGGCTTCAACAAAAACATGAGCAAACGTTTGGTGTATCTTTTCTTGATAAAAAAAATTAGATGGATTGGTTGTCCAATATTCACTAACTCACATTTGGAATTTATTCTAGTTTTGGATAAAACCAAAAATCGAGAATCTTATTTCAGCATAGTTGTAGCGTGTAGACACTCGGAAATTGGCTAACTACATTGATTCGAACAAATACATTTTCCTTCAACTTGCAATATAATTCGATCCCTTAGAATATCATCAAAATGAAAGAAAAAAACAAAGGAGAAATATAAAATGAGAAGGGTTCAATTCAAGGGATCACATGCAAGTTATAAATGTACGACATACAATAACACAAGTTTCTATTTATGTGTATTGAACGTCTCAAGTTAAGAATGAATTTAGCCACAAATAGAATATAACTCGAAGTTTCATTTTCAATGTTTGTAAGAAATATCCATAAGCATACTTATGATCGTGGTTACTATATTTTTGTGTGTATAACTATGCTTTAAAAATTTGAAACTTCTTTTTTTTGGACTATTTATAATTTCTACGTTGTTTTATACTATTTAGTTGTGATATTTAACCACAAACTTTTTAGTAGTTGCAGAATTTTGTAACTGATATGGTGTCAGGGCTTCACGTTTACAACTCTTTTGCCTATTTTGAAACTGATTGGATGTTTTGTTCTGCTGCGACAGTTGTCTTAGGAGGTCTTTTGTTGCTTCGGTTACGATTCATTGTTTACTGCAATTTGTTACAACTTTTGAAACTTAACGCATGCTTTTCACTTTTGATTAGCTGTCATATTCTTATGTGTTTGTTTTTTTCATGCAACTTGAAACATGTATTCTTTTGAACACGCAAGCCAGATCAATGACCAGAATTGACGGTTACAACAACAGTTGGATTATGGATTTGGCACAATAGGAAGGAGAGATGAGACATGTACTGATGTGGCCAATTAAGAGCTGAGCTGGACACACGAACAGTTTCAAAAGCCTAAGATATATGAACTAATATCACTTATGGTCTATATGGAAAGTAATAAGTTCCTAACCTAATTGGTGTTTAGCATTTGCTAACCTAATTCTTCTCCAACACTTTTGTTTCCCTAACATTCCAATTTTGATCATCACGGAGGATGACAATGTGAAACCCGCTATTCAGGCCCAATTAGAATAATATAAACCATAGTTATATATGTATATATAAAAAATAATACTTTATCTTTTAGTGGTTAGTATTAACCATAAAAGGAATCTTGAACTCTATCCACCATCTGATCTGAACAATGAAAGGAGAAGCGGAGAAGAAATATGTTTCAATGATATAAACTATAGTTTTATTTATTTTATCTCTCTCTATATATATATATATATGAATAGTTTAATTTTTTGTCATCTCATTAATTTTTGTGTGAATTCTAAAGGAAATCTTAAACTTATCCACCATCTGATCTGAGCACATGAAAGAGAGAGGATAAGCGGGGAAGAAATACATTTCATAATCATCTCAAATTTAGTGAGTATGTTTACGCGTAGCCGAAAGTGGAATCACATTCAGAATTGTGGTTAACTAGTTATGGTGATTTCTCCAAAACTAGATTATCGAAATTGAATCCTCGATCACCTACGTTGAGAAATAGTTTTCCAGCAAATCAGGAGAAATCATAAGAAGATTAGCATGTCGTTAGGAAACCCAAGAGTATAGCTTTCTGATCAACTTGCTGATCTAGATGATGAGATGGCGGGAAATCACAGTTTAAGTCGACAGTCTGTCTCTCATCTGTTTTCAGCAGTAGGCTAAGATGAAGACGTAATATGCGAGAGTTTTAGACTTAGTTTATTTTTGGCATGTTTATATGAATACTAAAATATAAATATAAATAAATATTATATACTTTATAGATTATATTTTTGAGGTTTTTGTGAATTGTTTAAAATAGGATAGTTGTTTGAAAATATAAACATAAAGAATAAGTGTATTCTTTGTGTTGTAGTATATCGTGAGAGATTATATATTTTTGAATTCTTTCAAAGAAAGAAATAATTAAATGATGTAAGGAATTGCCTTTTAAAGATTTGTGATGTGGAACAATCAAGTTATGAGTCGTCGTCTGCCACGGAAATAGACATATGGTCTGTAGTGGGCCGACAAGTTCACTACAACCTAGATATGCTTACGAGCTAGACATGATCGAGCTATGGGTTATGGTCTCCTACTGAGGGTCTGAAACTATCTAGAGGATGGTTGAGCCAATGTGTGCAAGTTGGTTGTTGCAGGCATACCGACATGTTTGGTACAACTTCTTGAAAAGCATGAATTGTGTATGTTTGCTTTATGTGTAAAGGATATATATATATACTTGCTTTAATTAGACCAGGGTTTTAAGTCTCAGTGGGCAAATGTGATCTCCTATTTTACTCACCTCCTCTGTTTTTTTCTTTTCAAAATTATGTTCAAGATTTTGGCGTTGATAAATTTTTCAAAAATAATATTTTTAGCAATAGGAAATGAATAACACACTGTCTCTTAGAATCAGGATTGAAGTGTTACATAATACTTCTCTAATTCTTCATCAAGAGCCTCGTTTTAATGGGATGAAATCAATGGAACGAGCTTTTGAATAGTCAAGTTCTTAACCACTAAATATCATACATGAGTCCATAGATATTACACACAAACAGAGCCTCCAAGTGTCCAAAATATAAGTAATGGATCTTGAAGTACCGGAACCTTGAATGAAAGTCAATTTGATGGTACTTCGATTCCAATTCGTCGCACTTTAAGTAATTACGACTCGAAGTCGATGATGATTGTCATCGATAACATACACATCTCCTTTAGTAGGACTTTTATAAACCGACTCTAATTCTCAGAACTAGTATTGATTTCGTAATAAATACCTCTCAAAGTCACCTCAAGATCTTACGCGAAAACAAATTCTTAATTCAAGTGCTAATTTTAGATGGGATGGAGAGTGAAAATGTTGCGATCGACATATTTCGAGTGGACCTAGAGATCTCAAACGAGTGAGTCTAATATGTTTCATCCGAATCTAGAAAAGGTAATGAATATTTAAAGTTCAACACAACAAATTATCCCGCCAAATCAAATATTTGTTTACTAGATCAAAAGATTTTCTTTATATAAAACGAAATATTACTCTTTTAAACCCATACGACCAATCTTTCGGAGTAAATCGACTAAACACTTCTTGGAACCTTTCTTTGTATTAGAAACTTTAATACACAGTGTCTTGTTCCTCAACCTTATAAGTCTTTACAACTCAAAGACTTTACATATATATAGACTTTCATTCTCTTATGATAGTCTTCTCTAAACTTATCTAAACAAATCTTAACAACTTATAAAATCTATCTAAATCTTTCCTTAGATCTTATCTTAAACTCTAAACAACTTTTTAGAGTTTATCTTAGACCTTAAGCTAATAAAGTTTATACAACATTCTCCCTTCTAAACTTCATTTCTCTTTTACTAAACTCTTGAACTCCAATGAGGCTTCTCATTTGCTTGAACTTGATTCTTGCTAATGCCTTCGTCAATATGTCCGCTAATTGTCTTTCTCCTGGTACATGTTCAACAGAAATCTGACCATTGCTAATACATTCACGAATGAAATGGTATCGTTTGTGGATGTGCTTGCTGCGTCCATGAAAAATTGGGTTTCTTGTCAACTCCAAAGCAGATTTGTTGTCGATTTTAATTACTATTCTCATGCTTTCTTTTGCTGTTATCTCACTCAGCAGTTCTTGCAGCCATAAAGCTTGTTTGGTGGCCTCAGTTGCAGCCATGAACTCTGCTTCACATGAGGAGAGTGCAATTGTGTTCTGTTTTTGAGAACACCCTGAGATCAGAGCTTCACCAAAGTAGAAGATGTGACCAGAAGTGCTTCTGCCATCATCTAAGTCCACGTTATGACTACTATCACTGTAACCAACAAGTAAGTTTGATCCTCCTTTCTTGTAGACTAAACCGTAACTCACTGTCCCACTTAAGTACCTTAGAATCTGTTTCAGTGTTCGTCCATGTGATTCACGCGGTTTATGCATATATCGACTTAACATACCTACAGAGAAAGCTAGATCAGGTCTTGTATGTAGTAGATATCTAAGGCAGCCAATTTTTCTTCGATAATCAGTTGCATCTATTTCTGGATCAGCTTCATTATCTTTGCTTAGCTTTAGTCCAAATTCCATCGGTACATGAGTCATGTTGCAGTCTTCAAGTCCTGCCTCCTTCAGTATCTTCTTGGCATAAGCTTCTTGTTTAATCTCTATTCCTTCTTCCTTTTGATTCACTTCTATTCCAAGGTAGAAGCTCAGCTTCCCTAGATCAGACATTTCAAAATTTCTTGACATTTCGGCTTTGAAATCACTAATGATTTTCTGTGTGCTCCCAGTTACAAAAAGATCGTCTACATATATTGCAACTATCAAGCAATTTGTTCCTTCTTCTCTTCTGTAGACAGAGCTCTCATTTGCACACTTTTTAAACAAAAGACTCCTTAGAATCTCATCAAGCTTGGTATTCCAACAGCGAGGTGCTTGTCGAAGTCCATAGAGTGCTTTGGATAATTTGAAAACTTTAGACTCTTCTCCCTTCTTTTCAAATCCCACAGGTTGTGTAACATAGACATCTTCAAGTAAAACTCCATGCAAGAATGCTGTTTTCACATCTAGGTGATGAATTTCCCAACCATTGTAGGCTGAGAGTCCCATGAGTAGTCGTATTGTTTCTATACGCGCAACAGGAGCAAAGACTTCCTCAAAATCGATTCCTGCTTGCTGTGCATAACCTTTTGCGACTAAACAGGCTTTGTGCTTGTTGACTGACCCATCCGCATTCCGTTTAAGCTTGAATATCCACTTTAAACCAATTACTTTAGCTCCAACAGATTTATCAATTAGTTTCCATGTTTTGTTCTGTTCTATGGACTTGATCTCATCTATGCAGGCTTTGTTCCATTCCTCTGAACCTTTGGCTTCCTCATAACTTAAAGGTTCATTGTTCAGTGATAACAGCAGCTTTTCACACTCAACATTTATGAGCAGAACATAATCATTCAGATATGAAGGAGTGTGTACCTGTCTTTGAGTCCTTCTTAATGATTGTGAAGTTTCATCAGCTACTTCTGTTTCGTCTGTACCATTCTCTGCATCATCAAGCACTTCTGTTGCTGTTTCGTCTGCAACATTCTCTGCATCATCAAGACTTTGGTTCTCGGATTCTACCTCATCATCTTGATCCTTCAACTCTTCCCAAGGTAACTGGAAAATTTGATCATTTGAACCAGAACTCTCGCCTTCTCCCTTCCAATTCCAAGCTTGGCTTTCAGCAAAGGTAACATCTCTACTTATAACTATTCTTTTGGTTTTTGGATTGATAAGTCTTTAAGCCTTAGTTCCTGGTTCGATTCCAAGATGAACCAAAGTTTGTGAGCGATCATCAAGTTTCTTTAAAGCTGCTGCTTCGATCTTAGCAAAAGCAATACAACCAAACACTCTTATGTGATCAACTCTTGGTTTTCTCCCTTTAAATCTCTCATAGGGTGTTTGATTTTGCAGTGATCTTGTTGTGACTCGATTGATCAAATAGGTAGCATGTCTAACTCCTTCTCCCCATAGATAATTTGGAACATTCATGGCTTTAAGAATGCTCCGAGTCATCTCCATCAAGGTTCTGTTTCGTCGTTCCACTACACCATTCTGCTGTGGTGAATATGGTGCAGTCATTTGTCTCTTGACTCCATTCTTCTCACAGTAAGCACGAAACTCTCTTGACAAAAATTCTCCACCTCTGTCAGTTCTTAACGTAAGAATCTTTCCTTCATACTCCTTTTCAATCATGGTATTGAAGTCTTTAAACTTTGAAAACGCCTCTCCTTTTTCTTTTAGTAACAAGGTCCACATGTACCTTGTGCAGTCATCTATTATGACAAAGATATACCTATTCAGAGCTGGTGTTGTTGGAGATATAGGACCGCATAAATCAGCATGTAGTAACTCAAACACTTTTGACGCTCTGAAACTGCTTGCTTTGGGAAACCTATGACGTGACTGCTTCCCTACTAAGCATGAGGTACAAATCTGTTTGTCAATGCTTATCTTAGGAAGGCCTCGTACCAACTCTAAAGCTGACATGTCTCTTAGTGTTTTGAAGTTCACATGTCCAAGACGAGCATGCCACTTCCAAGACTCATCACTGATTTTCGACAAGAGACTTGCAGGTTTGTCTATTTGTAGTTTAACTTTGTATAACCTGTTGGAGGTTCTTTTGACTTTCATAAGCACTCTGCCATTCTTATCCTTTAAGGTGAGTAAATCATTCTTCATAATGATTACACATCCTTCTTCTGTGGCTTGTCCTAAACTCAAGATACTATTTTTCAGACTTGGAATATAATAGATATCCGACATTAGCTGTTGATATCCGACCTTTTTTTTGAAAATAATCGAGCCCTTTCCTTCTATCTTGACACTCGAACCATCTCCAAACCTTACCTTACCTTTAATCTTTGTGTTCAATTCGGTGAAGTAAGATTTTTCTCCTGTCATGTGATTGCTCGCCCCATTATCTAGGTACCAATCACCATCTTCTTTGTCTCCATCATTGAGTTTCTCTGGAAACACTTTCTCTTCATTAAGAAGAATCACTTCATGCATAAACACTGTTTCTTCACCTTCATCGGTTTCTGAGTCACCTTGTCTTTCTACTACCTTATTTAGCTCTTCTAGTTTCTTCTTTCTCTCTGGACAGACTGAGGAAAAATGTCCTCTTTTATCACACCTGAAACATATGATGTTTGATCGATCCTTTTTCTCTCTGTTTTGCGTGGTGCGATTCTTTTCCTTTTCATAAGTCTGTCTTCCACTGCTTTGTGTACTTGAGTAGAAAAGTTTTTCGTGTGACTCACTTTCTTCTTCTTCTTTTACTCTCTCTTCATATGCTTTCAGTCTTCCTACAATGTCCTCAAAGCCTGTTTTGTTTAAGTCCAACAGTTGCTCTAAAGAGGCTGTCAAGTGTATGAATTTGTTTCTCGGTAATGCATTGAGAAACTTCTTTACTAACTTTGGCTCGTCAATTGTCTGACCTAAAGCAGCTGAGTTTGATGCTATTGCTTTCATCCTTCCTGTGAATGCATCTATGTTTTCTGTCTCCTTCATTCGAAGTCTATCGAACTCCGACATAAGAGTTTGTAGCCTTGCTTCTCTGACTCTTTCAGCTCCTAGGTTCATTGCTTTGATCGATTCCCATAGTGTTTTGGGTGAATCTTGTTCACCAATTTGCAAGATCAAACTCTCAGGAATCGATTGAAAGAGAAGTGCTGTTGCCAAGTAATTTTTCTCATCGATCGTGGAACCAATGTCTATTGTTTCCCATACCTTATGTACTTGAAGAACAACCTTCATCTTCATCGCCCAAACCGTGTAATTTGTGGGTGATAGCATCGGACAAAGAACAGAGGAGGGCACAGAGTCTCTCTTTGCAGGCTTCACATCATCCCCCATCGTTGTCGAAGTCTAACAGCTCAAAGAAAACTACCAACCAGGTTTGCTCTGATACCAAATTTCGGAGTAAATCGACTAAACACTTCTTGGAACCTTTCTTTGTATTAGAAACTTTAATACACAATGTCTTGTTCCTCAACCTTATAAGTCTTTACAACTCAAAGACTTTACATATATATAGACTTTCATTCTCTTATGATAGTCTTCTCTAAACTTATCTAAACAAATCTTAACAACTTATAAAATCTATCTAAATCTTTCCTTAGATCTTATCTTAAACTCTAAACAACTTTTTAGAGTTTATCTTAGACCTTAAGCTAATAAAGTTTACACAACACAATCTAGCCTAATCACTCTTACACTTTATTCAGACCATTCCCCGTGATACCAATACAACACAAAGACTACTTGTCTTCAAAGCTTTTTGATTATTTGCTGTGAGTTGCGATCATCTGTTGGAATATGCTTCAAGATGATAGCTTGAAATGCAAGCTATCTTATAGATTAGACCAAGTAACTATGTTTAGAAGTTATCTAAATATAAAGTGTAATCCTGTTAGAAATATGAAACTTGTCTAGGAGATGTTAATGTATATAGCATAACTTAAGAGTTTAAGGTTTAAAACTTTAGTTAGAGAGTTTTCTAAAGCAAAAAAAGAGTGATCCTTTATTAAATCTTTGTGTTCTTCATAATTGTTTCTTAAAGTGCATGATCATCACCATTTAAAATCCTGAACTGTCTTCCCAATCTCTTCACAAAAGAAATAACATAGTCAGGAATATACCAAACCAAATCAGCATCATTAGTTAACTCTCTCTTTGATTTCATAATTTACTTCTTTCTTTGAATACATCTTATAACCTCTCCGCTCTTGTCACCTTCTAGATATTTGTCGTGCCACATCAGCAGCTCCTTATCCCCACACCAACATCTTTTGTTCTTAACTAACGTCAAATTGAGTCAGCTTCCAAATTAGCTTCCCGCATCTCTTTGACCAGCCAAACTTCGTATGTGTTGTGTGATTTTTATCATACTACTGTTTTAAACAGTTTCACATGTTTGCTTTGAGATATAATGGTCCATAACGTAAATTAGAACCACGCTTAACTCGATGCAACTTTTTTCTTTTCTTTTGTTAAACCAGAAGGTTCAGGGTCTATGGACCCCTACGTCCTCCCAGGGCAGAGACCAGACCGGGTTTTTCCCCTTAGTTTTCTCCCAACATGGATCGAACTCGATGTAACTTAATTTGACGAATCTAAAACTCTTGCCTTAAAACTATATGTCTCCAAACTTTTAAAATTTTAAACAGTGAATAATTATATCGTCGATAACTGGAAGAGGACAGTTACCATTTACCACATGTGCATAAATCCTCATGTTGAGTTGTGGATGATAATTCGTTTTGTCTGTTTTCAATTCGTATGAGAAGTTAAATCTTAATAAGCCGACATAACATATGTGTCCTTTCCTGATTCACCTTGACGTTGTCACTTAGTCATAGTTGCTTTTTATTGAATTCCTGGTCAGAGATCATTAATTTTCAAGAAATACTTACTTTGTTCGTTGAAGTAGTTTTCAAATACATCAAAATACAATCATCTGTATTTTTATTCATTATCTGCTAATTCTTGTTAGATACAATTATGTCCTTGTTTTCTGGATCGTTTTTTTTTTCTTTCTGTAGTTATCGTTTCAATCGTTTTGTATTCCATTTGTGAATTTGTACTTTTATGGCTCTTGCAAGTTGTTGTTTGTTGTTTTTTGTTTATCCATGAGTAATTTTTTCTTTCTATTTGTATATCTTTTCTTTTTTTTGTTAAAATATTATTTATATCTTTATAGTGTCTAAAATGGTTGGTATAATAATTTAACATTTTTATAACGTCTAAAATGGTTGGTTGATCCTGTTTAGTTATATCATTCCCGGTTCATATCTCTCAGAAATGTTGCGAAGATCAGACAATCGGTCCTAGCTATAAATATTACGAAAGATCAAATATAAAAAACATTGAGGAACGTTGAGGAAACTGTGACGTATGTCACGCACGCAACTTCATATTTCACGTTAGGAGCTTGCATTTAATTTGTGTCTGAAAGTTTATAAATAGTCCTTTGTGTTGATTTTTTTAGGTACAAGAAAATTGAAAAAACTATTCAAACCTGTCTTCAAATATTATTCAAAGAATCAATTTTAACCCTTTACGTTGTCAAACTAGATACAACCAAAGTATTATACAAAATATATACAGCTTTTAGTTTGTGTGTTTTCAACTAACATATATATATATATATATATATGTTTGACTTTCCTTGGAGTCATATCGACCGAGTAGTAGGGTGTTTTTTATGAAGCCAGAGACATAGCCTTGACACTTAATAACATATAATAATTAAGACCATGCTTCCACTATCTAAGGAATTATAATTGGTCAATACGTTTTTATAATAAAATATACAAACTAGATACATAAACAAACCCAAACTGTGGGAAAAAAATAACTTCAACTATACTTTTAATGTCCCTAGTTTATTATCGTTTTAGTTGTTATGTTGAAAGTCTTTAGACCAAAACAAGTAATATTATACATTAAACATTTGATAAAAAGCGCAAAGTAATATATGAGCTATCGAGCAAACAAAACATGAATAGTATACATATTCACACTTTTTAAAACAAAATAAATTTAGAATCAAAGTGTTTGATACGAATGTATTCTCTAGTTAGTAGTCGTAAGAAGACTAATAAGTTATGTAGTTGTAGAGTAGTAAATGTTGAAAGGCTTCGAGGAAGTTTCATAAAGTAGTAATATAGAATCAACTGACTAATTGCCCCAACCCAATAGGCGGCGTCGTTACTATATTTGGTGTACTATTTATTAACTCAATCGTATATTATTGTGACTCATCTATATATTTGTTGGGGATATGATCAACTTTCTTTGACGATCCCAAGATATAACTAGAATTATTTACTTACTTAAACTTGTAGAAAATGTAAAAAAGCATAGCCAACAAAAGTTTTAGCTACGACTAGTTTTTATACTAGTTTCTGATCTTTATTTTTGAAAATACTATTGTTGGCTAATATTTTTGAGAATTCAATGTCGATTTTTCTAAACTTTTTCAAACAAAAACTAAAATTTAAAACAAAAACCAAAACTAAAATTATCGGAGGACAGGCGGCCCAGTGGTATAGTCACTTTACAAATCCTCATGCCATCAAGAATCGAACCCTTTACCTGCAGTTGTAGAAGTGAAATTTAAAAATCCAGTAAGGTAGTTAACAAAAAAAAATATCAAAACTAAAATCTAAAAACCAAAAACTTTAATTCAAAAACTAAAAATTAAAAAACCAAAAATTGTGTTAGCATTCGTAGTCTATATGATATAATCACGGAAACATCAAGGGTGATTTTGTCATTTCATAATCTTAGAGAATTCGAGTTGTTAACTTTCTCGTTTGCTTCCTTTACCTTATTTTTTCAGACGCGTTCATATCTGACTCACAAACTCAGTTTGACTCACTTACAATATTTTTTTTTCTTTTTGCCGTCTCACAAGATTTTTTCTTTTGTGAAGATTGTTTTCCTTATTAAATAAATACTCTTATAATTCTTTTTAAATTTTATACTATCATAACTCTTGAAGAAAAATATTTATTTGGTGATGCAAGTTATTAAAAATGAATGTTTAGGAGGTATTACTAATTCTTTTAGTTTTCTTAAAAAAGTGTTTGAAAGTTATCTAACGTTGAAGATTAAAGTGTCGGTATTATTCAGAAAATTTAACAGAACACATGTTGACTAATTCACGTTTAAAATTTTCTTATGTTACCAAACGGAATAAAAAATATGATTGACTAAAGAGAAACAAGTAACTATGAATATTCTAATTAAATAAACGTGTGGACTACTGCGAATAAGTTCTCGTTCAACTCTCTCTCTCTTTAAGCTTGAGGTATAAATACATTATAGCTGTAACTTATCGATCATTTGTAATCAGAACACAACTCTCAAACTCATTCTTTTAAGCTTTAACCATTTTCTGAGAACTTAACCCTCAGATTTAGTATTTGATTAATTTCATTGTAAATGGCATTAGCTAGAGAGTTAATGGGTTCTCGTTTAGTCTTCGAAAGATCATCACTTGCGTCTCCGTTTCAATCACGTTTCTCCATCAAGAAGAAAACGAAATTCTCTATTTTTGATCCGAGACCGGTGAAAGGAACTAGCTCCGGTGGAGTCGTGGCGGCTATTAGTGAGGATTTGGCTAAAACGCTGCGTTTTAACACTGTCGGTAGAAAACAAGAGAAGATGGAGAAGGAGGAGAAGGCAGTGACGTTTAAGGTTAGAGCTGTTGCGACGGTGAGGAATAAGAACAAAGAGGATTTTAAAGAAACTTTGGTTAAGCATTTGGATGCTTTTACTGATAAAATCGGGAGAAATGTCGTCTTAGAGCTTATTAGCACTCAAGTCGATCCAAGTAAGTCATTATTAATTGATAAAAACACAAAATTTCTTTTGGTTTAGATTTATAATTATATAATCTAAGATGGGTTTCGGTCAAGGTTTGAAATTTACATTAATTTACCCAAAAAATTGTCAACAGAAACGAACAAGCCAAAGAAGAGTAAAGCTGCGGTATTAAAAGACTGGTCAAAGAAAGCAAATTCAAAGGCGGAGAGAGTTCATTACACGGCGGAGTTCACGGTGGATTCCGCCTTTGGTTCGCCCGGAGCTATCACAGTGACTAACAAACACCAAAAAGAGTTTTTCCTTGAGAGCATCACAATTGAAGGTTTCGCATGTGGCACTGTTCACTTCCCTTGTAACTCTTGGGTCCAATCTCAAAATGATCTCTCATCCAAACGCATTTTCTTTACTAATCAGGTAATTTATTAAGTATTAATCAGAACATCAACAGTGAATTTATATATAGTCATGTCATGGTGGGTCCAAATGTCCAAATCGTGTCTTAACGTCCAACTATATATTTGGATTTGATATTAAATGTTTGTTACAAAATTTTGCAGCCTTACTTGCCGAATGAGACACCATCCGGTCTAAGAACATTAAGGGAGAAAGAATTGGAAAGTCTAAGAGGAAATGGGAAAGGAGAAAGGAAATTATCAGACAGAATCTACGATTTTGATGTCTACAACGACATAGGAAATCCAGACATATCCCCCGAACTAGCTCGTCCACCATTTGGTGGTCGTGACTTTCCTTACCCTAGACGCTGTAGAACCGGCCGGTCTTTTACCGACACCGATATGATGTCTGAAAGACGAGTTGAGAAACCATTACCAA
>JAKUCM010003211.1:0-27000 GCA_023374145.1 Lepidium sativum
AAGAAAAAAAACTTGATCAAAATATCTTGAGTTTCAATGAAAAATATCCAAACATATCACATCTCTTTTAACTTTGTGTGAAGTAAATATCCAAAATTTCTTCATAAAAAATATCTAGACATACTTTTCATAAATCTATAGATATAAATTATAATACAACAGTCTTGATTTAGGAGGCATAAATAGATTTCCATCATTTTGTAACTAATTTGTATGAAATCTCCTTCTATTTTCTAAATTCTCTAAATATAGAAAGTATGAATTAATATTTACCTGTACGATTGCAGCATGCAACTTGGAACCTCTCAATCCAACAAGAATAGAAGCAGCAGCCATGAACACAGGACCTGATATAAACCTAATCAACATTCCCCATATTGCTTTCTTTGTCCCACAAGCTATCATCTTTGGCTGCAGCGCCATGAATAAACCTGTATTTATATTTTTAAAAATTTATTTCAATTAATATGTTAAAACATAACAATTTTATTTCTACTGTGGGTTAATTTTAGGACATGGTCTTACCTAGACTAAACATAGCCATCCCAAGACCAGCATCTGATATTATCTTTATCGAAAATGATACTATACTTGGCAAAGCTATATCCCATCTGCTCATACATATCATTCATAAGAAAATGATGAATGTTATACCTATGATCAAGTTAATGATAATGTAGATAAGATTTTGATGAAGAGTCAAGTGAATTTAAACTCACTTGAATGATATAAGTGACCAGATAAGACCTAAGATGCTGGAATAAGTGTTAGGGTTTCGAGATAGTTTGCGTCCCACGACTGTTAATATGAGCCGCACCATCACAATGGGACTTGGCATTTCTTGCTTGCTAATTGGAGCCACTGGAACTGTGTCTTTTCCCGCAGCTCCTTCCTCCATAGAACCAGCACCATTGGTTGGGGTAGATGCTGGTGCAGCCTTGAGTGCGTCTCTAAAGCTAATCTCCTTCTCCGACACTGAATTATAGTTATGTAATACACGTCAGTCTATAAAGACAAGTCCGGTTCTGGTTTATTATCAAAAACTAATTTTTAAAAACTATTTTAGGGCCAAAAATATAGAATTCGAATTTAATATATTAAAGCTTTACAAATGGCTCTTAGTCTAGTGGCAGACAGCTCATTTGCATAACCAGAAATCGAGTTCTCCCACCTATATTATGTAGGAATTTGGCTATTAAGCCGTCTAGTTGTATTAGGCTTTTTTTTCTTCTTGATTTGCATAAGGCCTTTATCAATTGTGAGTCGGCCTGTATAAAGATACCTTTTTTTGTTCCAAATGTCGGATTTTTTTTATACCATTATTAGATTTTTGACAGAGATACAAACCCAAGAAACATAAAGAAATAATATATAGAAAAGATGAAAATATAGAACAACAATATAACAAACCGGTCTAATTAAGATCAACCCTCAAACCCTAAGTAAAATAACACCTACGGCTTTTCCGAAGAGAAACTAAAAACACTAATCTGTTAGAAATCAGGACAATTTTTTTATTCTGTTATAAGAAAATATTTACATATTAAAGACTCTTTATAATTAAATTCTGTAAAAAAATTGCAGGAATAGACATTTAGTTACTTTATCAAAACTAATTTATAACTCGTGCCGTTAATAATGGTCCTACAATTTACTAATGGAAGAAAAGTTACTAAAGGAAAATTTATAAAATCATGCGTCAATTTGAGTGATAATTACACACGTGCTGAAGGAAAATGATTAGTATCTCTCAAGTAAAAGGATTGACTTGTGAGACCAAGAGGCAAGAACATTATGAATACAAAAATGTCAAATATATTGTTGACCATTTTTGTGATTTCATTGATTACTGTAAATTTGCGGGTGGTACAATGGGTCCACTTTGTTTACATGCTTCATCATGTTGTTCAATTAGAATCATAAGCTCAAGAAAAAATCACAAAATAACAAAATTCAAAAGTAGGCACACAAAATATTATATAATTTGTAATAGATATAACATATATTGAGTGAAATTAGATTTTTATTTTCAATTAGACAAAAGCCAAGATTTTATCTGGAAAAGCTGCATTTTATGTAGTTTCTCAATGTTATTCTATTCATCAAATAAATAGAAAAACAAATTAAATTATATACGAAAAAAATGAAAACGACTAAACGACGACGTGTCAGAGCTAAACGAATAAACAACACATCTTTTAAAGAAAACGTACCATTAATATCTCTTGATACATGTCTCTGGCCAGATTCCCAAATCATCTTCGGGGAAGATTGCCGGAATATTCTCCCGGCGACAGGAGATTTCATCCAAACCGGTGTACCATTTCCATTTCCATTAACATCAAGCTCATTGAAATTGGAAGCACGTGGTGTTGGCTGCAATGAGTAAGCATCTGAAGAAGCATAACCTGAGAGTCTCCTAGGACTTGCACCATAACCAGGTCGGGTAAAACCGAACGCACCTAAATCTCCATTACAAAACATGATTTCGTTAGTACCGTTACAAAACTGAAGTGTACTGTTTCCTCCTCCAGGACCGTTAAAGAAACGGTTAGGAGTGTTAACGGAGAAAATCTCGGCGTTAGAAAGATTTGAGGCTCGAGGAGTTAGGCATAAGGAGGAGGAGATAACTGAATCCGGTATGGATGATATCGACCGTCGGATCCTTAGTCTGATCCGACCGTTGATATCGGTTTCAGTTTCGGTACGGAGAGGATCCATGCCGTCTAATGAGATGACGTCATCATCGACTTGGATCTTGGCGATTGACCCGGCTGCTTGACCCGGAAACTCGGCTCGGATTAGTAACCTCGCTGCTCGGAGTTCGAAGAGGAAGAGAAGTAGAGTATACCTATACATATATGTAGGAAAACGGTAACTGCCTAGTGAAATCAATATTTGTACTATATGATCGTGCTAAAACATGCTCGTTGGTCCTGGTCTATTAGGTTGCAATAGTAGTAGAGTGTACCAGATTTTTGATACTTCATCGTTAAAATCAGTATTATGATTGTGCTAAAACATACTAGTACTAATGTTAAAGTCAAGTCGGATAAAATATGAAAACATACCAAATGATGCATTGAAGAACAACAAGTTGGACCATGAGGTTTTGAGTGTAATCTCCATACATGGCTTGAAGCAAAGGGATTCCCATAACAAGAGTATTAGGAAGAGTAGCAACTGAGAAGAGAGTGATGAGCCAATCAAGACCACCGGATTTGAAGAGAAAAGCCCATAGAGAAAGCAACACAAAGACAATGATTTTGGACAAAGTATCAGCGAGGATAAACATTTTGTCCATTTTGTAAGGATTGTTTTGTGAGATGAAGTGAAATGAGAGGATTGGGACTGCGAAAACCGAGACAAATCGGTTGATTCCAGAGCATTGTGTAGCTGTGAAGATTTTCCACCATTTTACTGAGCCATAAGCTACGAACATGGCGAAGTAGAGTGGTGCCATTGCACACATCACATTGTAGAATTCTTTTCCTGTTATCATCTTCTTTTAGCTTTGGGTTTGCTTCTTCTTCTTAGTTAATTATGGTGTCTATAGGTTAAGTTATGAGCCAAACATTTGTTGGGTTATATAGGATTTTGTTGACCAGATTACCCTTTGTTTACTTTCTTATTTGCCTTGGGAAGGGACTAGTGAGAATTATTATATACATTGGTGATTCTATGGTCATACAATTTATTTTTATGCATAGTAAATGTAAAAGTTTGAAGTTTGGTTATTTAGAAGGTTTAAAAGACATATATAGTTTGCTATGTATATTTTTATTTAATTTAGTTAAGCAATATGTCTAATTTTAACATAAATCCTAAAAATACAATGTTTTGACTAAGTTAGCTTTATACCAATATTTATCTACCTAACTCTTTCTGTTTTTTTCATGTTTTTTTGTCGACAAATAAATTAACAAAACTCGATCTATATATAATCCAAATTTCAAACTTTATCATGTAGAAAAAAAAATTTGAAATCAAATTCTGATAAATAAAGTGGCAAATGGCTCTTAGCCTAGTGGCATGTGGTAAGTCCACATAAGCCAGCTCATTTGTACAACCAGAGATCGAATCCTCCCACATACATTATGTAAGAATTTGACTATTGGACCGGCCAGTTGTGGTTCAATATAATTTGCCGTTGACAAAAAAAAAAGTTGCATGTAGGTTAAATTTGTTTCATTTGGAGTATTTCGTGGATGTCTCTACATTTAGTTGACAGTAATTTTTTCACTTTTTGCATACAGAATCACCCAAACTTCAAATTAAGTAGCAGCAAGCTACGACAAAATAATTACTATAAACAAACATTTGTTTAACCAGATCTCTCACACTTGTGTTTTGTCGAATTAGTCTTTCACCCAAATCATCCCTTAGATCTTTTGTTTTCTTCTTTTATTTTTGTTAAATTTTTTTCCTTCTCTAGCTTACCAAAAAGTTCTTGTCTCTGATATATTTTATGATAGAAAGCTTAACGGCAATTTAAGCCAAAACTCTGTCTCAAATAGAAAGTTTTCATAATATAATGAGATTTTTTCTTACAATATTAGATATTAATAAACAATATCAAACAATTAAAGTATGTAAAGTTAACATATCTGAATCTATAAAACTTTAATAACATATAAATGAAATTGACATACTAACACTACATATATCAATAGAGATTATAATCAAAGGGTCCACAAAGAGATAATTATCTTATTCTTAATATATTCACATAATTATATATACATATAAAATAAAGAAAGTGAAGAAGATCCTCATAGAATCTAAGATCAATGATATTAGCGCAATGGGTGGAGTCTTACAGTGTTAAGCTTTTTGCTTTAAAGCTTAAAAGCCTTTAGCCTTTTGGGAATTGCAAAAACTAAGTCATACATTTATAACTTTTTTCTTATAAAAGATTAGTTATTTTGTCAACGAAAGGCTATAAAAGAAGTTTGGGATTACTGATTCCGTCCTATAAATCTAACCTAATATACATCTCAATGAATCCTACTATTTAATTAACATGCATGTGTGTAGACAAGAGTTGTGTGTAGGATATTATATAAAATAACATATAGTTATATAGTTATGATTAAGTTGTAATCTTGTATTGTCTGTATATTTAAGTACACACATCATTCTGACAAAGATATTCAAAGTGAGTTTGTTTCTTGATTCTCGAGTGAAACAGTTTTTTTTTCTGTGATTTTATATTCTAGAATTATATCACTTTGTTTTTCTATATATAATGAAGTTCATCTAGACGAATTTGAATATTTTTACTATTTTTAAGACTTTAAGTGGTAAAAACTGAAATATTCCAAAAAAAATCTATATAAATGTACTCATCGCAATGAAATTTACGCAGTAGAATTTGAGACCAACGTGATTTTTAATTTACTCAATCCCAATATTACTTTATTACTGAAATTATGTCGGATATTTCAACTAAATATATAAAAAAAAATTGGATCTTCTTCCGTCCAAGAATTTCTTACAAAATTAGGACGGAAGTATTTTTTCAGTCAAAAAAGAAATATGTAATTGAGTATGTAAAAAAATTCGTCAATATTTAATATGTACCAAAGTAATATATACCAATTCGTCAATATTTAATATGTAATTGACTAATCCAATATATACCAAAGTTCAACAAACATTTTAATTTCATGTAAAAGTAAAACATCTACATTTAAAAGATAAAACTGCTAACCCATAAACATCGTAGCTTTACGTTGTCATTACGACGAAATTATACACATATATATGAAAACACAAAAAGAATAAAGATTAATGAGATATTCCATTGATACATATAAAAAATAAGTTTTTTAAAAGAACAAAAAATGAAGAAGGTATGATGATGAGAATGAAGACTAAGAGGAAGCGCATGGGATCAAGGAAAATGAATAGAAGTGGGATTATGGGTAGGTTAGAAAATCAAATCAAAATTCAAGTGCGAAAAATGATGAGTGCATTTCAAAATTCTAAATTACACACTCTATAATTCATAAGAATTAAAAATATAAATATATTAAAAAGTGAATGAGAAAATGGTCTGAGAAAAGGAGGCAAGAACTAAGATATGTCTAGTCTAGTCATTGAAGAGAGAGAGGTATTTGCAGTGTGAATATCAAAGAAAAGTGACGTAACATAAGTTTGTGCATCTCTTATATTGGCGTGCAATCAATTCATCATTTGGTTCATTTCTTATTTTTGTATTACTTCCTCATTTCGTTGTGTATTTTTCGATACAAACATTGTTACATTATTTTGTCTTGTCAATGTTTATACGTATTTACATACGTACACATGCATCATGTCCTTTTTGTAGTTTTTTATTATTATTATTATTATTAATGTTTTGCAACTCCTTTGTTTTTGTAAAAGAATCTCTCTAAGTTTATAGTTTTCGTGATCCACTCTATTTAAGGATGTACTTCAAATTTTGCATGTAAAATCATATGTGAAATAGTTTATATTTTTGAAATCGAAAAATTGCCCAAATTTATGTTTCCAAGAGCCCTACTAGTTCAAATGTTTGATAGATATCAACATATGGTTAGATTGTCTATTTTACTATACTTAAAACTGTCTATTTTGATTAGATTTATCCAGAATAATTGTCTGTTTTAATTCAATTATCGAAAATAAGATATATATTTAATAATTGGATAGATAAATGTCTCATTTATAACCAAACTCACAAATTTCTAACGATATTATGTATGACAAATATGATTTTTTGGAATCAAATACAAATTGAAAATTCGGAACTGGCATTCAACAATTTGACCAAATATATTTTCTCTATAAAATGAGATTTGTGTAACATAAACAATGAAAGACTAAAATCTACCTTATGAGAAGTTTTTTAAACATAAACTTTAGTTCATTTTTTAAAATGAATTATCTTGTGTCTACTTCTCTACATTTCTCACATCTTAACAAACCCTAATCATTTTAGAATACTCATCATTTTTGCTATCATAAATTTCCTTCAATTAGCTTTACGAAACTCTAAATTAGTCAGTCTCTTAATCGTGCCTCTATGTATATTTGGAGATGGCAAGATTAGCACGAGCTAACCTTGTTTAGCTGAAACCTTCTATCTCTGCAAGATTCTTCCACATTCATTGAACTTACTATTTGGTTGCCATGTGCGATCTTTTGGTTGAGTTTTTGTGATATTCTCTTCTTCTTTTTTTGACATTTTGCAGAGAAAACAAAAGACGTTACGATAGATTTCATAATAAATCTATAGATATTTATTTTTGTTGACACTTGTAGTTTTTCAACTACAATACTCGCCACGTTATTATCGTTAAATCCACGAGAACCTCTTGAAGAAACCCCCTATATTCAGCTTTTTTCCTTAAAAATAATTTATTTATTAGTTTCATATTTTGTCTATTTTTAAATTGATTTATTTATAATTTTTATGGCTTTTTGATGAGATGGAACAATAATCTAATAAATTTTCATTAATATATTTTTGTATGTATTACAAAAATGAAAAAAATTAACCATTACAGGAAATTCATTTTTGATCAAGTAATTAAGTTTATATATGTTGTTTTTTAAAACCAAAATTCGATTTTAAAAATTATGTATCCTCACGTAAATTTTTCGTTTGGGATTTAGAAGAAAGTTATCGTTATAATCAGATTTATTGAAGAAAAAAATTAAGAATAGTAAACTCTAAGCGTTTTACGCGGTAACAACTATATGCAATAAATGACAAAATGTCAAAAATCATGAAAGATGTATATTTAATCTCCGTGCATATAAATATAGAGCAAGGAAATATAAAACTTTGCAACTTACTTTAAATGATCATTCTCAAAGGCAAAATGAGTCGAAGAATACAAAAAGACATATCGATTAGATTGTTTGGTCCAAAAATGATTAATATTGCAATAATTCTAGTTTGGTTTCATTGTCATAACCAGTTATGTTATTCAAAGGCACAACTTCAGTTTGGATTCTACTCAGAAACATGTCCATCAGCAGAATCCATCGTCCATGACGTTGTTCAAGAAGTAGTGACTAACGATCCCGGAAAGGCTGCTGTGTTACTTCGTCTACAATTCCACGATTGCTTCGTTGAGGTTCCAATGCAAAGAAAAAGAGAACTTAATTCACTTATCAATTTTTGTTACTAGTATGACATAGTGTTTGATTATATGTTGTAGGGTTGTGATGGGTCAATACTAATCAAACATGAAGGGAACGATGACGAGAGGTTTGCTGCAGGTAACGCAGGTTTGGCTGGTTTTGATGTTATAGATGAAGCCAAAACAGAGCTTGAACGTCTTTGTCCAGGCGTTGTGTCTTGTGCTGACATCGTTGCTCTTGCTGCTAGAGACGCCATTGTTGAGGTATAACATGCATGTTACTAGCTCTTAGACCAACCATGTTGAGGTATAACATGCATCTTCATTTAAAGTGCTTATGTACATTTAGTTGTGTTATAGCCACAATTTCATTTCATAGATAATTCAAAAAATTCCGTACATATTAAAAAATATAATGTGTTAGCCATAAAAAATTTTAGTTAAATCATAGCTATATAATTTTTTAAGAATATCGTATAACCACAAAAAAAAATCGTGATTAGATTAAGAATTACAGACTAGTCACAAAAATGCTTAAATGACATCACAAGAAAAACTAATCACACCGAGAACAGGTGGTCCAGTGGTGCAGTCACTTTACAAATCATCAAAACACCAGAGATCGAACCCCCTATCTGTAGTAGAAGGAGCGGGATTTAAAAGTCACTAGGATGGTTGACAAAAAAACTAGTCACAATCTTATAGCTAAGAAGCTGCCAAATAATAGAATTATGATTACAAGGTCGTGACTAAAATTTTCGAGATTAATTTTTGTGTATATAAGATTGTGACTAATTTTCATGTTGTTCTTTAGGCATTTTTAAGTATTTTTTGCGACTTTTTAACCTAGGAAGGAATATTTTCATGAATTATTGGTACCTATATACATAATAGGTTAAGGCATATGTTTTGAGATTGAGTATTAACTACTTACTAGGCAAAAGGACCATTTTATGAAGTTCCAACCGGTCGAAGAGATGGTCGGATTGCAAATGTTGGTCGGGCTGCAAACTTACCAGATGTTCAAGACTCTATAAACACTTTAAAATCAAAATTCAGAGAAAAGGGACTTTCAGATCAAGATCTTGTGCTTCTTAGTGCTGGTATGTATATCACAAACTCAACAACTTGATTACATAAACTCTATTCATTGAGTGTTATTTTTGTGTTTAAGGTGCACATACTATTGGGACAACAGCTTGTTTCTTCGTTATACCACGATTAGATGGTCAAGATCCTACAATGAATCCAAAATTCTTTCAAGTTTTAAGATCAAAATGTCCTCAAGGCGGCGATGTTAATGTTAGGATTCCATTAGATTGGGATAGTCAATTTGTGTTCGATGATCAAATTTTGCGGAACATAAAAGATGGTAAAGGAGTTATTCTATCGGATTCTGTCTTATACCAAGATGATAATATGAAGAATATTATTGATTCGTACATTGAAGCTAATGGAAGTTCAAAGGCTGATTTTGCTTTGGATTTTGCTAAAGCAATGGTAAAGATGGGTCTTATTGAAGTGAAGATTGGTGTTGAAGGAGAGATTAGACGTATATGCAATGCTACAAACTAGTTTTACAAATTTCATATGTAATTAACTATTAATTATCTAATTCGAGTTCGTTGGACTAATATAATTAAAATTGTAAAAGATATATATATATATATATATATATATATATTTGATAATTTTTTTTTGTCAACGGTAGATTATATTAGCCCACAACTAACCGACCAAATAGTCAAATTCCTATCTAATATAGGCAGGATGACTCGATCCCTGGTTATGCAAATGCGCTGTCTTAAGTATATTTACCGCATGCCACTTAGGCATGGGCATTCGGGTACCCGGACCCGATTGGGTCGAGTCTTTCGGGTTTCGGGGTATTTCGGGTTTACTAACCTAAGACCCGATCGGGTATTCTTCGTGGGTCCGGGTCGGGTTCGGGTATTAAATTTCGGATTCGGGTTGGGTTCGGGTATCAAATTTCGGGTCAGGTTGGGTTAGCTAATTTTTTAATCAAAATATTTTTGAAAAAACAGTTTTTAAAATCAGAACTTATTAAACTATTTAATATTTTAGTTTTATAATGTTATATTGATTATAAATTGATTAGTTTTTTAGATTTGTAATTATAATTTTAAATATTTATGTAACTGTAAGTATATATATATAAATATTTGTGTAAATATATTATATATTTCGGGTATTTCGGGTATCCGTTCGGGTTTCGGGTTTTATCCAATCGGGTTCAGGTACCCGTATTTTCATAATGTAAAACCCATTCGGATATTTTATACATATTGGTTTGGTTCGGGTTCGGGTATTTTAGATCGAGTTCGGGTTTCGAATATTATGCCCAGATCTAATGCTATTAGACTAGATGACATTTTGCATATATTTGATAATTTATGAGTTTTTTTAAACATAATTTTATTTACATGCAGTATTGTCTTACTCCATCTTACATGTGAGATAAACAAAAATTATTACAAAGAAATCCACATAAAAAAAAAACATGAAAAAACTAAAATGAAGCTTAGTAACAAAAGGGCCCAAGTGTGCAGAAGCCTTGGTTTAAAGTAGAGTCTTTGCTAAATTTGAATAATTATCAAAGCTATGTCGTTTCTGATTTCATATCGTTGTATTTTTGGTTCTACATATCGGCCGAGAATACGTGCACCGGACATTGACCGTGACGATTTGGGGATATTTTGAAACCCTAAATTTGATTGTTCTACTTCGATTCAAGATCATAAAGTGAGAGATCAAGACCAAATCAAACTGAATCAAGTTCATCCATCATCTACCTTCTTCTATTTTACAAAATTTAAGGTAAGAATCTCTTAAATATGGTGAATTCAACAATACAAAGGATAAAAAGTTCACCAAATCTTATTTCTTTTAGATTTGTATGTTGTTGTTTTGTGATTTATGTTGCTGTAGTTGATTCACATCCTAAGAGATAATTCAGTGGTTGTAGCTATTCTAACGTCCACCACTTGTTCGATGAAATGATTGTGTGAATGTACTAATTCGTAGATCTTAGTTTATCCTTTTAACTCTTTTTTTTTGTACATTCTCATGATCAAAACATTATCTTTTTTTTTTGGTGTATCATGTAAATGGACTTCTATCTTTTGAATTCTTCAGTGGTTGGACTTCACTCTTTTCTCTTCTCTTCTACTTCTTATTTTACTTCTTCTTCAATTCTTCTCAGAAATATACATGAGTCTTTTGACTTTGTGGTTACAAATCTATCTACATTGCAGGTTTTTGATGTTTTGATTTTGTCTTGTTGAATTTTACTTACAGATAGAAGAAAATGCATTACATGGGTTTGTTTAGTAAAGCTGGAAATATATTTAGGCAGCCTAGAGCGTTGCAGGCCTCAAATGCTATGTTACAGGGAAATCTTTCTCTGACTCCATCCAAACTCTTCGTTGGAGGTGAGACAGTTTCATCTTTGAGAGTGAGTTTTCTCTCTTGAATTTTATGTTTGATTGTCCTACGATTCTCGTTCTGTTTTAGGTCTCTCGCCAACCACTGATGTAGAGCTCTTGAAAGAAGCTTTTGGCAAATATGGAAAAATCGTTGATGGTAGCTATCATATCTGTAGTTCATTTTTACATTGGTTTTTCTTTTCATTGTTGATTAATATATACTTTGTTCTTCGCAGCTGTGGTAGTTTCAGACCGTGAAAGTGGTGTATCGAGGGGATTTGGTTTCGTAACATTTGATTCCATCGATGCTGCTAATAAGGCAATTCAATGTATGAATGATAAGGTGATACCAACTTTTCATCGTCTTTTTGGTTACTAAATATCATGCCATGAGTCAAAATTCTTTCTGGCTTTGTTTTCTTTCTATACCCTTAAAATCTTTTCATAAGTTTCTAATGCACCAGACTAAATAATATCATCTATCTTGTAATGCTAGGCCTGTGCTTTGATAAGAAACTTTCTTAGTAGAGAATCAAATACACCTTTGATTTATTGACTCATTTTCCTTTGCTAAAAGAATGATATTTTGGTACTTCATTGCTGCTTCAAACAGGAACTTGATGGACGAATGATTGGAGTGAACGCAGCTGATCAAGGAGGTCGTGGTCGTGGTGGTTTTGCAAGAAGGGGAGGTTTCGGTGGTGGTCGTGGGGGATACGGTCGTGGCGGATTTGGTCATGCTGGCTTTAGTTTCGTTCGTTAACCAGAGATTCAGGAAAATGTACCACCAAGATTTTATTAGTCTGCGATTTCATATACTTCTCTTCACAATGATAAAATTTTGTTATAGCAACGTTCAGTGATGCTTGGACAAACAAATCAAGCCGTTAAAGTTGGCAAAACCCTTATTAATTCAATGATATTTAGTCCCACAAATTCAGAGAATAATGTAGCTAAAGCCTTATTAACTCTTAACTATTTAATTCTATTAACTATTTAATTTGAGTATGTTGGAATAATATAATATAAATTATTATGATATAAATATATTTGATTAGTTAGGAGTTTTTAAAGAAATAATTTTACGTGCAGTATTGTTTTTTTGGTTTTAACTGATGATTAATTTCATTAAGATTGAAACTATAAGATGTTTCTACTTTAGTTATAACGTGATAGATTTTTTTTTTTTTTGGGTATGAATGTGAGATCTTTTTTTAATACAATTTTTCTGATTTTAGAACTTGTAGAATTGTTTGTTTTAGATCAAAAATAGCTCAATTCATGCGGATTTGCTTAACCAAACCGGATCGGTACGCCTCTGACCAGAAGATAACCGACCTGTTTTTAATTTGTGACCCGATTGTAATTCGTTGGACCCGACTAAAATTTTCTGTCTACGAAATCCCCTAATTCACATATTAAACCTTCTTCTTCTTGTGACCCAAAAAAAAAAAAAACTTCTTCTTCTTCAGCTCAATTTCTTCCACGCCGTCATCGTAGTCGTCATTTTTCTCGCCATCGTCATCTCCGGTCACGTTTTCATCGGTCTGTGTCAATGAGAATCGACAGTTCCAGGTAAAAAGCTTCCTTTCTTATTAACACATCCGTTTGCATGAGGGTTTGAGAAATCGGTGGATAACACTCCTTTTAGATTTTCTTATTCAATGATCCGTTGAAAATCTGGGATTTGATCACAACTTAGGAAAATCAAGGTCTCAATTGGGATTTGTCTCAGATTTGCAGACATTGAATGCAATTTAGAGGAACCGAATCTGTAATGTAATACTTTTTGAGGTCGATTAGTTAATCGATCATTGACATGACTGTTTAGTGAGTTATTTGTCTGCGACAGTCATGCATTTTGAATTTGTGGGAAAGAACAAAAAACACACATTTGTTAAAAAAAAGATTTAAGAAATGGTTTTGATCGTATTGATTCTCATTTAATGCTTGAGGCGGTTTTTGTTGCTCGCAGATTCTGAAAAAAAGAAATGAATTTCTTAAACTCAGCAGCATCCATTTGCAGAAGACTTAGCTTGAGAGATCTTAATCTTTGAGGTTCTCGCTTATAGTGACAGTAGCACAAGATAAGAATAACGGCCTGATCAAACTTCTAAACACATCCTTTCATTTTCCCGCACTTTCTCACCTAAGCGTAAGGAATTTTCTCGCCAGGGAAATGAGGTGGGAAAGGGTCCGACAACAACAGCAACAAGTGGGTCTTGGTGACTCTTCTTCCGGGCCCGGAAAGAGGTGGGGACACACTGTTAACGCCATTAAAGGAGGTAGCTTTCTCTACGTTTTTGGTGGCTATGGCAGAGATAATTGCCAAACCAATCAAGTCCATGTTTTCGACTCTGGTGAGCTCTCTTTCGATATCGTCTATGTCATAAAAATGTTGAATTTATGTTGATTCATATTTCGTATCTGCCGAAAATCTCAATACATCTCGTTTGTTCTACGTCACGATTTTGACAATCATCTAGGGTTTTCATCCTGCATGTGTGCTTTACGATAAGGAATTACACTCTTTTGAGTTTTTTAATTCCGTCAGTTGATATTTTAAAAAATGCCCCTACTTCTCTATATGGACATTTTTTTATCAAAAGCTGTTGTCTTTAGTTCATTATATTCATTGTACTTGAATGCTTTCTCTTTGACCCGTTTGAAGAAGTTCTTCTCAGTACTGATATAAATTTAAGTTCGTCTCTTATGGTTAACATGCTTTAACTGCGCTGATCTTTGTCGCAGCAAAGCAGACATGGACTCAGCCAATTATCAATGGCACTCCTCCTCCTCCTAGGGACAGTCACAGCTGTACAACAGTTGGCGATAGCCTTTTCGTGTTTGGTGGTACTGATGGAATTAACCCTCTCAAGGATTTGCACATTCTAGATACTTGTAAGCCTTTTCTTTTTGTATTTTCAAGTTTTGACTTCTTCCTGTTTTAAAAGAAGTCATTCTCAATTGATTTGGTTTGTTGTTGTAGCTTCACATACTTGGAAATGTCCGAGTGTTAGGGGAGAGGGACCTGAGGCAAGAGAAGGTCATAGCGCCACGCTTGTTGGTAGAAGGCTCTTTGTATTTGGTGGCTGTGGAAAATCTTCTGATAGTAATGATGAAATCTATTACAATGACCTTTACATACTCAATACAGGTAGTGTGTAATTAATGGCTATCTTCACTTGCCATGTGTAATCTTTTCCATTTTAACATCTGTTGTGCATTGATAAAGGAATCTTAGATAGATTGGGCTCTTTAACAAATACAAGTTAAAACCATGTCATTTTTTTGCCTTAATGCTGATATTTTGGGGTACTTTTTGTACTAAATTTTCAAGGATGCGAGTAATTAATCAACTTTATGTTTGTGTAGAGACTTTTGTGTGGAAACGGGCTGTTACCATTGGGAATCCTCCATCTGCGCGAGATAGCCACTCTTGCTCATCGTGGAAGAACAAAATTGTTGTTATAGGTGGTGAAGATGGAGATGACTATTATCTGTCTGATGTTCATATCCTTGATACGGGTGAAAACACATTTTAAACTTCATTTTGTTTTTTTCCGTACAATCGTATGTCTCTGTGATGCTTAATGCAAGTTTTTTTCCCTCCATTTTGTCTTTTAGATACACTCGTATGGAAAGAACTGAATACTTCAGGGCAGTTGTTGACACCTCGAGCTGGTCATGTTACTGTTTCACTTGGGAGGAACATTTTTGTGTTTGGAGGGTTTACAGATGCTCAGAATCTTTACGATGATCTCTACGTCCTTGATGTCGGTATGTATCTGAAACATCATTTGATAGCAATATGAAATAATTACGAGGTAGATTGGTTTTGGTCTTTTCTTACTATAAAGTAAGGTTCTGCCTCATTTTTTTTTCCAAAAAATCTGCTCAGTTAAAGGTTTCAATATGAACCATCGTATCAATTCTCTTAAAAAGGAAACCTGTAAAAGCCTTTCTAAAGTGTGTTACTGTGTTCTTGGTTTCTTTGTCTTCATCAGTTTTTGAGCTAGATAATTACGCATATTCACAGAGTTTTTTCTTTTGCTTCTCTGTCTGCTTGTCTATAGATACGTGTGTATGGTCCAAGGTTCTCACCATGGGAGAAGGACCATCTGCTAGGTTCTCTTCTGCAGGGGCTTGTCTAGATCCTCACGAAGCTGGTTTCCTTGTGATTGTTGGTGGCTGCAATAAGAATCTCGAGGCATTGGATGATATGTTCTACTTACACACAGGTTACTAGTCAACTTAGTGATTTCCGAATCTGACTATTAGGTAAATCATAAGGGCATTTGGACATGACAGGACCTTGCTCTTTCTAATCAGTTTTATCTCCGTTAATAGGACTTGGATATGATGCACCATTTGATCAGAATGCAGGAAGGTTGTCTTTAAAGAAGCAATTGAAGATAAAATGCCAAGAACAAAGTCACGCAAGTTCTTTATATGATAAAGCTTTTGTCAGTACCAATATGGATCATCAAGGTATGTTTAGAGGAATTCTGTGCTAGCCAAGATAGAATTGAAATATAAAAAGGTTGCATTTTCCAGTAGCAGAAAACCACTAGTGTGTGTATGCATGCTTTTATTGCAGGAAGAGGGAATTTTGGTTTGAACACTGGCCATTGTGATCAAGGAAAGGTGATGTTTCAAGCTTGGGTAACTGAGAGTTTCCCAGTTGGGTACTGTATAGAAACAATGATAGACGGAAAAATGCTTCGGGGTGTTCTGTTTTCAAACAAGCAGTGCTCAGTTCTGGCGACTGATCAAACCTTTAGTAGGTGAGTGGTTAGGTTAATTTTCTTCTTTTCGTGGTTTTCTGTTGGTTGCATTTTTTTGTGAACAAATTTATTTGTTGTACAGGAAGAGGCCAGCTATGTCTAATGGTGATCAGGATAACAGATCAAAGATATCAAGAACTGAGATCAAGGAAGCTAATGCTATGAAATTGAAAGATTCTCCATCAAACGGCGTGGAGGCTGGAGTCGATACCATCATCAACCCTGTGGATGATAATGCCACGGCATCACATGAAACAGAGACTGCTGTCGCATCTGATACCAAGAGCCAAGATGCATCTCAACTCAAAGAGGTGCCATTCTTTTAATAAAATACTCTCAAGAACCCGGCTTTAGTCATTTCTTTCTCTTGACATACCAATTATGCACTTTATTTATCCTAAAAACCCCAAAATCTATGTGCAGGGCACTGTGGATGCAGCTCCATCATCAGTTCCCCAGGCAGATGAAGCGTCTTTAGAATCTAGAAATGCAATAACGATAGATGATAGAGCTACCAAGGACGGATCTAGAGAGTCATAGCTACAAAAACAAAGGTGGTCTAACGTCTTCTAAGTCCTTGTGTCTGAACGAACTATAAGAAGAGAAGAAGCCATTGCATCTGAAAACAGGGTCTAACTCGGTTCTTTTAGAGTATTTGATTACATTAGTCTGAAGATAGGACGGGCCTAATTTATAATTTAAGTTCGATTATCATTTCTACTACTGAGGATGATGAGGAGCTGACTCTGGCTTAGTTTATTTCTTTGTTTTTTGGTTATTTTAATCTCTGCAATTATCTGCTTTTTTCTTTCTTTCTTTTGTTCAACTCAACTTGCAAGTAATGTTCTGCTTCCTCCCTCACAGTTCTTTGATTGTCTTTTCTTAACTTTCCTGTACAGGAAAAATTCATTCTAAAAGCAATACTGCTATGAATCTTATACATAACGTCAAGGGTTGATATATAGTTTGCACAATGTACTCCCTTAATAGTCATATAAAAATGATTTATCTTAGAAGATGGAGTCATTCTTGTAAACCGTTTGAAAATCTTATGTTTATCAAAAAGAGTACACACTGTCACTAGAGAGACAAAAGGATAAGATTTTGTTCATATACTTCTCTTCACAATGATGATAAAATTTTGTTATAGCAGAATTCAGTGATGCTTGGACAAACAAATCAAGCCGTTAAAGATGGCAAAACTCTTATTTTATTCAATAATGATATTTAATCCCACAAATTCAGAAAAAGGTACAACAATTGAGATATGAATTATGTAGCTAAATGAGATCAATCACTACAGAGAGGCTTTTAGCCCAGTGAGTTTATCAGAGACTCAAACTTGAAGATAAGCCAGTCTGCTTTTGCTGCCACGGCCTCACGATGCTGAACTCCAGCGTAGCATATGAACAAGTCGGCACCATCAGGTTGGCGTGCCTGCAAGTGAATCACTTCAGTAATTTGGACTACATTTGAGATCATATCATTAATCTGTAGAATCTCAGATAAAAAAAGTTTACTTCTAGATCAGTAGCACCATCTCCAATCATGGTCATAGTCTTGTAGAGACGACCCTGCAAGAAATCAAGTGTCATTGGTACAGTGTTGTATACAGCAAGTGGTATGAGTATGACGTTCGCAAAGTAAAACTTTTGATGAACCTTTCGTATTTGTTGCACTGCCTTAGCTTTGCCTCCACTTCTTGATGTTGGTTCGTTCTCATCAAAGCCCAGAAACTCGCCGGACTTTCCAAATAGAAGATTGTTGGCAAAGATATTCTCTCGAGGGATGCCAAGAATGGATGCAACAGGCTACAGTGAATGAAAATTCAAACAAAACCTTATCACCACGATTCTAGTAGTCTACATACAACATGCCCTAGAAAAGAACATGAATAAACAAGTGCGAGAAAGAGTACATTGATCATTTGTCGAAAACCTCCAGATATCAAATAGACATCAATGTTATTGGCTCTGAGCTTCTTAACTAACTCTTCAATGCCAGGGGATAGCCTACACAAACCAAAGGAACATACTATAATAACACATCTCAGAAAGCAATCTACATATCTTGTACACATTTCTGATCAAGGTCAGTCAAGACAGGAACTTAGGCGAAGGGAACACTTACAAGTTAAACTCTTTCTTTATAAGCGAAATAACTTCTATGAGCAGAGTGAAAAAAGGGGAAAATAGCTCTCATCATACTAAAAATCAGAATAATACAACAGGTAAAATATACATCAGTACCTCGGGGGTTGCTTTTCAAGATATTCCTCAACTTTCGAAAGAGAAGGCTTGAACAAAGCAAGTCTTGCGGCTAGAGCTTCTTCAAATGGAACGGATCCACCCATTGCTCTAAGAATTCAATACACAATAAGTATAAGTAAGAAAATCATCAAGCTCTAATCTATATTTACGTTAAGATGGACCAAAAACCTGGCAGTCCATTCAGCAACAGCCTTTCCAGCCCCACAAAACTCTGCAAGTTCATCAATACCTTCATCCACACAAACTGTGCTATCCACATCGAAGCATACTGCTTCAGCATTTCTCCAAAGATCGAGAATTTCTAGCAATTCAGAAAAGCAACAACCAGCAGTAGAAACTCAGGTGCAAATCGCACAATTTCTATAAACAAATGAAAAGCTCATAACATATCTCATTTTTCATCCCTCCTAGTACAAAGCAGCTCAGGTCAGCAGTTTCACAACCATGTACCAGATTTATTCCCTAAATCCATATAGAACAGATTCTAAAGTAATGAGTAGTAGTTTACCTATAGAAGGAACATAGTTTCCTTGGTGCCCCAAAGCTGACAACTCCTGTCGCTGCACAGAAGCAGAAACTAGACGGAGCAATTTGGGGTGGTTCATGATCGAGACTTGACCCCGAGAAGGAAATCTCCTCAGCTCAAGGGAAGACAAATTAGTAAAAAGTGATGAGAGTTTCCTACAAGGAACCTGAGTTGGCACAATCCTTATAGTAGATAATGCTTCCATAGAACTTGGAGCTGCAAACTAGAAAGAAAACGAGAGAACCCATAAGTCTTGACATTCAATTCGATCCTCACATCATATGAAACGAAAAGAAGACATTTTTCTGAATCCTGGACATGAAAAAATTAAAGCTTATAAAGATTTCATCAACGCGATCTATCGGAGTGCTAAGTAGGAACAGATTCATCAAAACCATAACGAAAGCAGAGGTTCGAATTCACCGTCGAACCTATAGAACTCGTGATGCGATCGCCACTTCAATTAGACTTCTAATTAAGAACAGAATCTCTTCACTCTCATTGCAACAAAAGCTTCATCGCTTCTGCAACTTTGGTTTACTGGGCTTGAGATGGGCTTTACGTGGACTGCATCTTTGGGTTCAATTAGATTCTGCAAATTGGGTTTTACTATTGTGTGTAATTTGTAATCAAATTGCAACTTATATTTCCTTTAATTAACGCAAAAAAATATTAATTTGTGAATATATACCAATTTTTTTATTTGTTAACATTGGTCTATGCCAGCTCTATCCAAATTATTAATAAAATTCTTTTTATGTAATCGGATTCAATTCCTAAATATACAAACGTGTCTATTTTTGTAGACTGTCACTATTATTTAATACTAATTTTTAAATAATAATATAAAAAGTTTGCAAATTTTTTTTTTTGTAATTTAGCCACAAACTTCTGATTAAATAAAAAAACACAACAATCCTGTATTTATTTACTCTGTAAAGACAGAGACAAAATAGTATTTATAGATAGTTAGAATTTGTGTCTAATTTGAATGACATTTATACTCGAAAATAAAACATGACACGTGTTGGATGTTGGAGAAAGCATTGGCACGTGTGAGGCTAAAAACAAACGATGGATATCTTTATCTTAAGTGTTAACTATACATCACATAAAAATATGGCACAGATTCTCTGAACTAAGGATCCATGGAAACAGCTCTGCTCCGATGCTGCAGCATCAATATTTACGGCCACAACAAAATTGCTGCTACAACACATCACAGTAATGGTAGTGAGGTTCCAAGATCGAATTCTAGACCAGGAAGATGTGAAGATGATCGGTGCGTTACGGTTTTGAGTAGAAGATTAGTAATGGCGTCTGGGTTCTCGTTGGTCTCGTCCTCAATGGCTTTATCGTTTCCAGAGGAAGGATTAGCTGTTGTGAAACAAGGTCTTCTCGCTGGTAGAGTTCCTGGTCTCTCTGAACCTGATGATGAAGGTCTGTTTCTCCATCTTCTTCTGAATGATTACATTGAAATCTTGAATCAAACAATAGGAAGTTTGAATATAAGTATAGTAGCAGTTGGTGAAATGTAATTGAAATGGTCAGACAGGTTGGAGAACATACCGTAGACCAGACGAGAAGTCAGGAGGACATGGTGTTGGTTGGAGTCCTATTATCCCTTATGCCTTTTCAGTTCCTCAAGATTGGAATGAGGTTTGATCAATCGGCTCTTTTGTCTATATGGCTTATTCATCTTATTTGACACACTCTCTTTGTTGTTGTATCAATTCTTTAGGTACCTGTATCAATTGCTGATCTTGGTGGCACTGAGATTGACTTGAGATTTGCTAATCCTAAAGAAGGTCGCATATCTGTTATAGTAGCTCCTGTTCTTAGATTTGCTGATTGTAAGTTCTCTCTTTATCTAACTCTATGCCTAAAGCTTAGTTTCATTTTGATTCTTGAGCTTAAGTCACTTACATTGTTTTGTTTGATAGATCTCGGGGAAGATGCTAAGATTGAGAATATTGGACAACCAGAGAAAGTGATCAATGCCTTTGGACCAGAAGTGATTGGAGAAAACGTAGAAGGGAAGGTGTTAAGTTCAAATGTAGCAGAGCATGAAGGTAGACTCTATTACCAATTCGAGTTAGAACCGCCTCATGTTCTGATAACAGCAACAGCTGCTGGAAACCGTCTCTACTTGTTTAGTGTCACTGGAAATGGTGAGACAAAGTCTCTTTCCTAGTCTGAGTATTAAGAAAACAAAACACTTTTGGTTGTTTTTAACACATTATTGCATTTCTGATGTTACAGGACTTCAATGGAAGAGATATTACAAGGATCTCAAGAGGATAGCTACTTCGTTCCGGGTTGGTTAGAACATTCCCAAAAGAGTGTTTTTTTTTTTATAAAAAAATCATTGGATAGATACTAAACGGCGTTTAGATTAAATTACTAAATCATGTTTCAATTATGAAAATCCTTAAATAATTAAGGAGACTGGATGATAATATTTTCATGTATATGATTTAAATTCCCAATATTGCTTAAATATATATATATATATATATATATATTTCGGCCGATGGTGGATGGGTCGAAGAACGCATATCCCAATACATCGAAACGACGATTAAAAACAGTTTTTTTTTTTCCGATTTTCGGTGCGGATCACAAAAATAGCCGAAAGTGGCACCATAACTCAAAATCTAAGGTCGAGAATTTGCCAATGGTACTCCGTTGCATTGTCACATCGTTATTCTCTCACGGGGCTTTCTGAATAGGTGTTGACGGACACGTAGTTCTTTCTGATCTAAGAGTTACGATACTTGAAAAAAAAAAAAATGGTGCAACACAAAGACTTTCCGGGAGGTCACCCATCCTAGGGTTCGTCCATGCACGCTTAACAACTATGATGGAACTAAGAAATATTTGCCTTCATTCATTTTTTCTTGTGATTATAGATTGCTTGTAGAAAGACATATCATCATCTACTACCATAATACATTCAACAACTCCATTAAACCCTAAAACTTGAACTAATGAAACTTTTGCCAAATTCTTTTGAGACAACAAAATCATAGCCATTAGTTTGTTATATTTTCAGGAGATTGTTTGAGCAGTGGTCTCATCAAAAATGTAACTTTTATCAAATTCATATTTTAAATCTAGCAGAAAATCATCTCCATTTCTTATCTTATTAGTAAGATCAATATTGGAAAAACTGAAATCCCTCACCTTTATGAGTAATGAGTCTTACCAAAAAATATGTAATTACTTTCACATAAATACTATTAATATGTTCCAAGAGAACCTTTAAACAGATTAGCCCGAATGCTTCCTGTTGTTCATTGAGTTCGGTATCTCATGTTGGGCTTTTAGTGACCATAATTACAGGCCCAATTAAAGCCTGTGGAACCTTTTGTTTATCGTCTCTTTCCCTTAAACCCTAAAACTCATCATTCGCGGTGAAAAAGTCATCTTCTTTGTCTAGAAGCCCTAATTCCGAAAGCTTTCTGCAGTCGCACAGTCTGCAGACTATGGTTGAAGGAAACAGATTCTTAGTGAGCTCAGTTACTGAGCTTCATAAGAAAGAGAAACAGAAGAAGAAAGGTAAATCTGGAGGATTCGAATCGCTAAACCTTGGTCCTAATGTCTTCAATGCAATCAAGAAGAAAGGGTACAAAGTTCCTACACCAATCCAGAGGAAGACGATGCCACTCATTCTCTCAGGCGTCGACGTCGTCGCTATGGCGCGAACTGGTTCCGGTAAAACCGCAGCTTTTCTCATCCCTATGCTTGAGAAGCTCAAACAACACGTGCCTCAGGGAGGTGTTAGGGCACTCATATTATCACCAACTCGTGATTTAGCTGAGCAGACGCTGAAGTTTACGAATGAACTCGGCAAGTTTACAGGTTGGTCTAAGAATTTGACTTTAATCTAAATTCAATTTGATAACTTGCTATTTGGTTTCACAATTCAATTCTGCACGGATTGACTTTGATGTGAACATTATTTCAGATCTTCGTGTATCCTTACTGGTTGGTGGAGATAGCATGGAAGACCAGTTTGAAGAGTTAACAAAAGGTCCTGATGTCATTATCGCAACTCCTGGGAGACTTATGCATCTTTTGTCTGAGGTTGATGACATGTCACTTAGGACTGTTGAGTATGTAGTTTTCGATGAGGCAGATAGTCTGTTTGGTATGGGTTTTGCTGAACAGTTGCATCAGATTCTAGGTCAGTTAAGTGAGAACAGGCAGACTTTGCTTTTTAGTGCCACATTGCCAAGTGCCCTTGCGGAATTTGCAAAAGCTGGTTTGCGTGAGCCTCAGCTTGTTCGTTTAGATGTTGAGAACAAGATAAGCCCGGATTTAAAACTTTCGTTTTTGACCTTAAGACCGGAAGAGAAGTATGCTGCATTGCTGTACTTGGTAAGGGAGCATATAAGTTCAGATCAGCAGACCTTGATATTTGTTTCGACAAAGCATCATGTGGAATTCGTCAACTCACTGTTCAAGTTGGAAAACATTGAGCCATCTGTATGTTATGGTGATATGGATCAAGATGCTCGCAAGATTCACGTATCAAGGTTCAGAGCAAGGAAAACTATGTTGTTGATTGTGACGGATATTGCTGCTAGAGGTATTGACATACCATTGCTTGATAATGTTATAAACTGGGATTTCCCTCCGAGACCAAAGATTTTTGTCCATCGTGTGGGAAGAGCTGCCAGAGCTGGTCGTACAGGTTCTGCATACTCCTTTGTTACACCAGAGGATATCCCGTATCTGTTGGATCTTCATCTATTCCTCTCAAAACCAATCAGGCCTGCACCCACTGAGGATGAGGTCTTGAAGAACATGGAAGAAGTAATGAGCAAAACTAGTCAGGCAATTGATAGTGGAGTAACCGTATATGGTCGTTTCCCACAGAAAACTATTGATCTTATCTTTAACAGAATCCGAGAAATGATTGATTCATCTGCAGAATTAGATTCCCTTGAAAGAACATCGAACAAAGCTTTTCGCTTGTATACAAAAACAAAACCTTCTCCGTCAAAAGAATCCATCAGGAGAGCTAAAGAATTACCCCGAGAAGGCTTGCATCCCATCTTCAGAAGCATAATTGAAAGTGGGGAACTAGAGGCAATGGCTTTTTTCCAGAAAATAAAAAACTTCAGGTGAGTAGTATTATCATGTTCTTTCTCTATCCATTTCCTTGGTATGGCCGGACTTATCGATAGTATCATTGGAATGTCCATATGTGATTTGACGCCAACATGATTAATTATAATTATGGCTGATCTGTGTTAGACCCAAGCAGACTATACTTGAAGCAGAAGGTGAAGCTGCCAAATCCAAAAATGTGAAGGTTATCCTTGCTTTTCATGCCATATTTTCTTTCCTTTTGTTTGTTTGACTACTAGTATTTATATGATCATATCATCTCTTTCCAAATTCTGAACTTGGCTGGTAGTTTACTTGTGAAATGTGTTTATAAGTAGCTTAAGCCAAAGCCTTTTGGTTCTTGTGCAGGGTCCTTCTGGCCAATGGGCTGATGTGATGAAGAAGAAAAGAGCCATTCATGAAGAGATCATCAATACAAGACATCAGCAGAATCAGAAGACTTCTAATAATCATTTGGAGATGGTATTTTTGTGCAATATATAATATAAAATTTTGACATGTGCTTGTGTCATTCGTTTCACTCACATAAATGTTTTAATATCTAGGAAGCTGAACCTACAACTTCTTTTGTGGGGGACAAATTAGAGGGAAGCAAAGGTATGCTTACTGTTTGTGTTGTTTTCGTTTCGTGTTAGTCTTTTACTATATAGTTTGTAATGCATGATTTTATTTTTTACTACTTTGTCTAACTACATGTGAATAAACTGTCCTGTGATTTCAGTAAGCAGTAAGAAAAGAAAGGCACAAGAAACCTTCAAGGACGATGATAACTATATTAGTGCCATACCTGTCAACCATGTATGTTTTCTTGCGCATTTTCTATGTCAGTATGCATTTTTTGCTGCCAAAGATACAATGATTATGATTATACTGAGATGAGTTTGACTCTTTGTTATGCACGTAGCATTCAGAAGCAGGGCTATCTGTGAGGGGTAAAGAAGGATATGGATCGAATAGGTAGAAAGGTCTTTCATGTTTTTTTTTGTGACATTCCACAAAAGGATCAAAAGGATTGCATCCAATTTTTTGTAAAAGTAAAATTTTATTGTTGAGGTATCTTAAGTATTTAATTTTTGGAGTGTAGGTTGGAGGCTGCTGTTCTAGATCTAGTTGCAGATGATGGGCAAGGCATGAAACAGCAAAAAACAAATTATCACTGGGACAAGGTAATAGTTGAACTTGTATCATAATTATTGCCCCAACTGTAATCGTAATCTCATTAAAAATTGGATTTGTCTCTGATGACAGAAAAGTAAGAAATACATCAAGTTGAACAATGGAGATCGAGTGACAGCCAGTGGAAAGGTAGTAGTCGTACCCTAATTACAACAAAAGAATCCGCTGAAAGAAAGTTTTTTATGATTGTGAGCGATGCATTGGGCTAACTAAGACTCTTAAATCTAAATAGATAAAGACAGAGAGTGGAGCTAAAGTGAAAGCAAACAAGACAGGAATATACAAGAGATGGAAAGAAAGATGTCACAAGTCAGTATCCAGCCGAGATGGCGGCGATGCAGAAGAAACCACAAGCATGTCAGGTAAATTTGTACAACTTATATCCATAAAGTTCAGCTTTTTGCAAGCTTTGAGTCATCAATAAGTCTAATGTGAAAAAATTGGCAGGTAGAGGTGGCCGAGGGGGGCGAGATGGGAAGAGATGGAAAGGATCAGTGCCCAATGCGCATGTGCGGTCCGAGATCAAAGATCTGGAGCAGGTGCGCAAGGAGAGACAGCAGAAGGCAAACAAAGTGTCGTATCTGCAAAGTAAGAGGGGTGGAAGAGGTGGCGGGGCCAGAGGAGGCCGTGGTGGTAGGGGTGGTAGAGGCGGTGGTGGAGGGGGAAGAGATTTTGGTGGTAGAGGCGGTGGTGGAGGGGGAAGAGATTTTGGTGGTAGAGGCGGTGGTGGTAAAGATTTCGGTGGTGGAGGGGGAAGAGATTTTGGTGGGCGTAGTAGTACAAGTAGTAGTAGAGGAGGAGCAAGAGGAAGAGGAGGACGAGGTGGAGGTAAGCGTGGGAGAGGAAGATAGTCATGAAGAGTTAAGACTCATCAAAACTTTTGAGCTTAAGGCAACTATTACTTATAAAATTGTTAAATCACTCGCTGAGTCTTCTCCACTCAAATTTTGTTCAAATACTTGTTTTTTTTGTTGTTGTTTTGTTTACTTTCTCATCTACTTTTGTTCTCGTCTATCAGTTATTAAAACAGTAAAGAAGAATTATATGCGAGGACAAAAAGAATGCAATTCATTGTGTGACACTTGTACTTAAGATTAGTGGTTGTGTTTAATGTCAATAATAGATGACATCAGATTATGTACAACAAGGTTCTATGGTGTAGTGGTTAGCACTCTGGACTTTGAATCCAGCGACCTGGGTTCGACTCCCGGTAGGACCTCACTTTTTTATATTCCTAATTGGACTTAAATTCAACCAATTCTCCTAATAGTGATCAATGAGAAACACAATTCCAAAACAAAAAACCGTTACAGAAAATATGGTTTTGGACAAACTCTTTTGATTGTTCTAAATACTGGACATACACAATCTAATGACATAACTTGATTAAGAAATTACAACTCCTATGTCTCTAAATTATTATGTTTGCTATTTACTCATCATAGCCTAAAAAGTTGAATAAATAAAAAAGGTGTTTTAGAATACCTTATTTGGTGTCACATTCATATATATATATGTATGTATTTGTTCTCTCTCTTT